>QODF01000112.1:4276814-4315209 GCA_024372805.1 Oostethus manadensis
TCTTTAAAAATATGATAGTGTGAAGCCACAAAATTTGAAGTGCAAAGTGGCAGAGGATTACTGCTGCATAGTTCTTTTCTAGATAATCGCACACCAGTTGAAACTCTGAATCACTCATAGGTGATGCTAGGGATGGAACATTTTTTACTATGTGGTCGATAAGCACGTTCCCATACTTTGTCTAAAACAGAGAGGAAAATATTCCATTCCTAACAGTGTGAACACGTGTTTATTACTTTTCCACCTTCAAGGTACTGAAAGCGCTTAAACGCCTAAAATCTCTTCATTCACCTGCTAATGATGCAGTACCAGAAGCAACTGGAGGTTCAGAATTATGCTGATGGATACACGTCTCGCCCTAAATCAGCAGGGATATGCTCTGAACAGAATGATTTTTATTTTGTCCTACAGAAACTTACAAAACCTTACCTGAACTGTACCATTACCAGACCCATTACTCAATGATTCCTGATATTTCTTTTTTCTATGACCCTTCTTAATACCTCAATACCACGTATCAATTCAGTGACCAACCCCAATTCCTGACACAATTACCCCTTCGGACCCCGACTCGTCTCCGGTACTGTCTAGCCTGAATTGTCTGAGCCCTTCAGGCCAAACTGCATCAAGTGTCTGACGTGCCTTAGAGAAGCCCATTCCCAGGCAGCAGTGGCAAGATAAAAGACAAATGAAGAATAATTGACTCACAGCTCTCGGCCAAAGGGATTAGTATGACTGAACCCGTGGGATCTCTTCCACTTTCTCCCACTCAATCTTTGTCTGCCTCTATCCATCTGTCTCCCTACAGTATCTCGTTCGTTATTCTGGTTCTCAGGACACTGTGAGCATCACCCAGCATCACAGCATTCATTAGAAGCCAACAGAAAGAAGAATGTTATTAAAGACATCAATAAACGTCATTAGAATCAGAAGGAAAGGAAGTGACCTCATTTGAAAAGGCAACTCTGAGTATGCACAGAGACTGAGCTGTTCCTCTGCTACCGTCTTTTGTTCTCTATTCTTCAACACTGCAGGCATCTTGCATGCTTCAACAACAGGTTCACACAAAAAGGAGAAACCGGGAGAAAGAAAAAGGCACATCTGACGCAAACAAACAGAACCGACACTCTTCGACACTGATACACGCAGAACACAGAAACTTCTGTTTGTATTTGTAGCCCCTCATTATTTTCCAACAGAATTCAACAACCTTATCAAGACAATGTTTGGTCTGTTGTTGGCAGACTGTGCTGTGTCATAGGCAGATTCTTTTCGTCCTGTATCGGGATGACTTTGTTATAAAGAAAACTCAAACAAATCACACATTTTAAACAAGATTCCTTCTTGCAACACAGAGGGCGAGTGAGAAAAATGAAGCAACCTAACAAAATACATAATGTATAGTCGAGCAAATTAGGTTAGGTTTCTTACATAGATTTTCTGGTCTAGTTATTCTAGGCAGAAATGTAGATTGGAAACCTTTGAAGTTGCGTGTGGTATATCTACAATGTAAATTACATTTGCATTCAGTTAACTGATATTTTAAAAGAAATGTTGTAATATTAACAGTGGTACACAATCCAATGTGTTCAACAAAAAGGCTTGTCTGTATTATAAAAGAAAAAAATAGAAGGGCTGGGATTTGTTCATTCTTTTCCCTTATCCTGTTCGAGGTCATGAGTCACTAACAGCCATTCACACCCACATTATTACTTATGGGCAATATGATATGTGGCTGAGAGGTCAATGTTCCACCTCAGACCCCTCAGCCACTTATTTCAATGGGCAGAGAAGCTGAAGATAATGTGGCTATCTCCAATATCCTACAAGAATAACAAAAGGAGGCCCCTGCTAAATTAGGTGACCGCAGACATGTGCCCACCTTTTCTCAACACGTAGGAACAACTATTGGGACAAACAGCCCTGTTCCAAAGACACCAATAGCTAAAGGCAAACTGGTCCTTAACATCACAGAGAACAATCATCTTTGGGGGAATCCATGCAGACTCCATAAGTTCAAGAACCAGTTCCAGGTTGAGCGCTACCTGGGGACCAAACTGTATGGCACAAATCTTGGAGAAGACTCCAAAATCTTGAACAGTGACTAAAGTTGTGTTCAGCTTTGATTTGAATGACAGAGACCCTACAGTCCCTGCTGACTGTACTGTAGATCGTCTGCTTCAGGCAAAGTCTCCCGCTGAAATCAATGGGAGTCTAGTCCATTGGTCCACCAGCTCAACGTATGCTGGTTGTAGTCTTTTCATCAACAAAATGGTATTAGTCAGGGTCCCTAAATACATTGGTGATGAATTAGTAGTGTCCAATTTCCAAGTAGAAGTATGTAATTGTCATATGCTGATCAATGGCTCATACTATTGCACCCTGGAGCCTGTGTAGACCCATGTTTGCTGTGTAGTGTCCTGCCCACCCTTACCTTCAAACTTCAGCGCCTAACATGTCTGCAGTATGGAAGTTATCGCAATTTGTGAGAGATGTAAGGTTTGCATCCTGCAACACATGTCACAAAAAATATATTGCTGGGTTAGCATGTAAATAAGCTTTCATTTAATACATTTAAAGAACTCTTGACTGAGGATGAGTTTTTTTAGGCTCACGGTGTGCTGCAGCCAACGCTTGGAAACAAAATATTTGATGAATCACATTTAATAACGTACTTTAACTGTAGTTGCCATATTTTTGCACACTATCTGCAAATATGCAACTATTATCTTGTATTCTCTTTATTAGTTATATTCATTTTATTTTATTATACTTATATAATATAATCTAATATAATAATACACTATAATATTTTATATATATTGCAGTGCAAGTTTTTATTTAAGTGTTTTGTCTTTTTCTTCTACAATTAAGCTACTGTAACCTAGAAATTTTGCTTGTAGTTCAATAAAGTCTGTCTAAAGTCTAAAATACGTTCATCAATAATAAGTAGGAATGTAAATCTCTTTGTGGTAAACAAATCAATATGCAACTCTGATAACTACATCAAATTTTATGTAAGTGTATATTCATATTGGAAATATGGGCTATTATTTTACTCAACAAAAATACAGCTAGAAATCCCCCAGTTTGTTCATGTTTTTCATGTTTAATGCGAGCGGCGATTTGTCCCAGTGTTTGAAGGCACCTTCTTTGTTCTCACACGCTGCACGAATACTATACTGTATTTTTACCCATTTTCTTTCACCTCATATTTTCCTTTAAATGCTGATACTATGTTGTAATGCATAAAGGTAAGATATGATGACCTTACTGAGTCCTAATGTGCATATTTGTGGCACACTACCTCTCTGAGAAACAAACTCCAGGTGGATGGTGGTTCTGTACTCATTTAATGCTTTAGTTCTTAAAATAATATGAATTAGATTACTATAATGTACGTACGATTGCTATAATGCAAGTGTCAATGGCATAGCATTAGTTAGCTTTCATCGGCTTTGCCGGTTACTAGTCGCTCAAAGTTTAGAGAGCATTTCAAAGCAAAACAATGAATGGCTCACTTCCAAAAACAGTCGTTAGTTGGGACACTTTAACTCTAGATTTACTAAGATACCACTGTATAAATGACAAAACAATACCTGTAGTCCGCCAGTAAGTTCTCACTTCTCCCACAGGTGACGTACTTCGTGATAACTCAAGTCACAGCAACACAAATAACTTATTTAAAGAGCCATCTGCCAGGGCTTTGACGCTAATCTTGCCATTTAAAATACCACTTTCTTTGCCCATTTCTGCTCAGTATTTGCTCCCGCTTGTAGCCGCTGCTGCAGTTCCTCAAATTACGGTGTGGTCCAAGGGTCAAACAGGACATGCACATGTTAATCCTGCGTGTCGTTAAAGGACACCTTCGTTAACGCGTTATTAACGCTAAATTTGAGAGCCCTACAATTATGAATTAATTCATAATGTGATTGGTATCGGCAGTGATCGCCCAATCTCACTCATGGATGATCAGTATCAGAATTTACACATAAAACTCTGATCAGATCATCCCTAGTTATTAGAGACATGGATTGGATTAATTCAAATTAATTAATAAATAATTAATTAATTAACTTGGATTCATTCCTTTTTAACATAACATGCTAATTGGTACTTTTACTAGACAACGTCCTGTCATTTAAGCTCTTGCAAGTAAAGAAATGCAACAGTGTGATGTTTTTATATGGACTATTTACCAGGCGAGTGCATTTATAAGATGAACAACAACTGGCCTTTTCACAGCAGTCCGGGTGGCAAGCAACAGCGAGAAACACAACCATTATTAATCTAACTTAGTGAGGCTCTGTGGTTCCAGCATGCAAAACAGAACGCTTGTGTTTTCTTACTGTGATATGCAAAAAACACTCTAAAGACACACTCAGAGAAAGTAATACTGCTTTCCCAGCTGGTGTAAAAACATGGTATTCTTCATTATTCTTTTTTTTTCTTCCTGCAAAGGATAGACATACTATTGGAATTGATCCTTGGTTCTGTTGATGAGTTCTTCTTTAGACCTCTGATTCTGGTTACCATTTTATTAGCAAGCTAATGGGCTGCCAGGAAGCACGTTTTGTGAAATACATTATGAACACTGCTGAACTCACGCGGCACATATTACGCTAACCAGAAAATGTATGTGAACCCAGGCAAAAATCTTTGCGCATTTTTGAACATTAGCCGAAAAACATGATAATTGGGCCGTACAAGGTTCCACCGTATAATTAAAATTGCCTTGACAGTTGATTTCTTGTACTATTGGCCACAAATGTAGTTTGAGATGGTATGTGATTCCCAGCAAATCTTTCATCATCACTAATCAGAAACTGTTTTGCAGGGAAGTTTTCTCCCAAAAACTAAAATAAGGCTAACAGTAGGAAGTGAGAGGAAGGATGCAAAACACAAAACAAGCTTCTGCGCAGTTGACATGAGCAGATTGACTGAAGGATGGCAGCCTTTCGTGTCTCTGTTCCATGCTGTCAAACCTGCAGATCTTTAATGGAGGTGCGGTTGAGTAGTCCACCGGAGATAGACTGTTCCTGAAAAAAAGCACTATCATCCATCAATCAGGCACTTTTGTTTGTGAGGGAATATAAAAATATTGTGTTTGTTTACCCAGTGAAAGAAATAAGTGTGACTGAAAAACTTTTCTAGTTAACTACCAACATGTTCCCACTATACTCTAAATAATCTACAGAAGCACATTTATAACAAGGTAGCGATCTTGGATGCATCCGATTATATGAATACATAGTGTGCCTGGCTGACATTGTATTGCAAACAAACCACCACAGTGCACATTCTGGAGGGGTCTTTCATCTCTTGAGTACTGTCGAAGCAGTTCCAGGAACATAACCTCGCAGTGGGCGGGGAGGAGTTCAAATAGACAGACTACAAAGAAAATGGTAATACATTAAGTTATGGACCATTAATTTCATATACTGGGGAGGATAATGATGCAGGGCCTGTCATGAGAGTGCAGCTTGAATGCAAATTGTCTGACAAACTTGGAGTTAGGGTTATTACCAAAAACAACCAACACTCAGTCAACCTTGAGCTGGGTTGCTTTCATCTTTCATAGGCTGACTCAAGCCTGTGACAATTAGTAATGGACATGATAAACGTATCAATTTATAACCATTCATTCATTTTCTACCGCTTATCTTGTCATCTCACAGAGTTACTACAATCTTTGAGTCTGAACAATGACAAAATGACACCCTGGAACAGTCTAATAGAACCTGGAGTAGGAGCTGTACCTTAACTTACCCTCAAAAAGTCCCATCAGAGTACATTATTCCTGTGGCTATTGAGGAACCGCAAAAGTTGTCTGTTCAGTGGTGTAGTTGGTAAATCTGTTTTGTATTCATCCATCAAAGTCTGTTTTGGTGATGCCACAAAAAAAAAAACACAATGAAAAAGCAAATCACTGCAGCCACTAACTATACTCCTGGAGGACTTCAAATCTGCAAGAAAAATCCCCACTAAGTGATTTCACTTTGGACACAACATTCAGCTTATTTCTCTGGAAGGCGTTACACAACCCTGCACAAACCACCAGACTCGATTGGTTTATTTCCTTTCTTAATCCTCTTCAAAAGCTGCTATTGGGTATATCACTGCTTATTTTGTCAAGAATTTGCACGTCATGTTTTTTATTTGTAGTACGGCACCCTGCACATGCCATCTGTGCTTATACAGAAGTGTTCAAAATAATAGCAGTGCAATGTGACTAACCAGATGAATCACTGTTATTACTATATTTTTATTGCTACATGGAAAACAAGTTACCAGTAGGTGCAGTAGATTCTAAGAAAATAAACAAGATCCAGCATCCATGATATGCACGCTCTTAAGACTTTGCAATTGGGCAGGAGTTTAAAAAGAAAATAGCAGTGTCTGCCGATGACTTTACAAACTCAAAACTGTTTGTGCAAACTTTTTTTTCTAGGATTTGGCAGTCCTGTGAATCACTCAACTAATATTTAGTTGTATGAGTACAGTTTTTTATAACTGCTTCACATCTGTCTGGCATGGAGTCAACCAACTTGTGGCACCTTTCAGCTGTTATTCCACTCCAAGATTCTTTAACAACAAACCACATTCATTAACATTTTTTAGTTTTACTTATGAAACAGCATTTTAGATGTCACCCCACAAGTTCTCGATTGGATTAAGGTCCGGGGATTGGGCTGGCCACTCCATAACATGAATTTTGTTGGTTTGGAACCAAGATTTTGGTGGTTTACTAGTGTGTTAGGGTCATTGTCTTGTTGAAACACTCATTTCAAGGCCATGTCCTCTTCAGCATAAGGCAACATGACCTCTTCAAGTATTTTAACATATGGAAACGGATCCATAAACTCTGGTATGGGATAAATAGGCCCAACCAAAATAGGAGAAACATGCCCATATGATGATACTTGCACCACCATGCTTCACTGTCTTCACTGTGTACTGTGGCTTGAATTCAGAATTTGGGGGTTGTCTGCAGTCCTTGGACCCAAAAAGAACAATTTTACTCTCATCAGTTTATAAAATGTTCCTCCATTTCTCTGTAGGCCAATTGATGTGTTCTTCGGCAAATTGAAACCTCTTCTGTACGTGCCTTTTTTTAAAAAGAGGCTTTGCGGGGGATTCTTCTAAATAGATTAGCTTCACACAGAACTGTGGCAGTACTTACAGGTAATTCCAGACTGTCTTTAATCATCCTGGAGTTGATCATTGGCTGAACATTAGCATTCTGGTTATCCTTTGATCCATTGTGATAGTTGTCATCTGTGGGGGGTGAAAACATTTCTGTCTCCCAGTGGGGGCATGACAGAAAAAAATTGAAAACCAATGTTGTAACGGAAGATGGTAAAATGTGATAAAACATGTTGCACTGGTTCCACTTGTAGGAGAAACAC
Organism: Oostethus manadensis; assembly: GCA_024372805.1. NCBI lineage: Eukaryota > Metazoa > Chordata > Actinopteri > Syngnathiformes > Syngnathidae > Oostethus > Oostethus manadensis. The sequence continues at coordinate 4,284,224 of QODF01000112.1, forward strand.
TTGATTAATGTTTCAAACAATATTGTTAATTCCATGACAGACTGTGTGTGAAGTTATGCTTATCGGTATCGGAAATTGAGATCTTAAATGTTGCCAGTGGCCTTGCGCTTCTCCAATTTTCTCCCCACACTCTCAGCACTAAAGTCTACATACATCTACAGTAGATGCTACATACATCTTGGGGGTGGTCAGGGGCATATATGTGCCTCAGACAGGATGGAAGATCCGTGGTGAGAGGCTAGCTTGCATGCATACGTGATGTCCATGGCGATGTCGCTCAATGACAGGAGTGTAGCGTGAGTAAAGTGAGCAGTGATTGTAAGGACGTGGCACACTACCAAGCGAAGGAGGGGGAGTGGGTGTGGACAAGGATGGACGGCACCCACCGGGTTTCTCCGGGGACGACCATCACCAGCTATGGAACCGTGCGAGTGATAAACACTTTTTTTGCATGTGCAACTGTAACAACATCGAATGCACTGATTACATGAAGAATCATCATGCATACCAACATGTGACTACAAAAGTCATTTTTCCTACAGGCCATTAAACATGTCGCTTAATAAGCTTCCACTGGCGATTCCAAGGGTTCATATGAAGCTAGCAATACATTCTATACCCCCTGTGTGCTGTTCTGGAGTGGTGTATCTCATTATTTCTCCCCCCTGCTGATTTGAAGGACATCACTACTGCTTAAAAAAAGATTTAAATCCAAAGTACAACAGTTTACATCCAAACTGGGAAGCAAAAGTGACCCTGAACAGCCATTTGTGCTACTACTACAAGCTCCCAATTAAGTTTGAATATAAAATGACTTTTGATTTATGCATTATTCTATTTGACGTAGCGTTAACACATAACTTGATCAATGTTATTAGACATTTTTCAAAAAACTATACAGAATGAATCCTTTTAAAACCGTCATTTGAGATGATTTGCCGTCACTGTGCAGGTTGAAGTAAAGCTTGTTGCATAAACCGCAGTGTCCTCACATAGCTGTCGGCTTGTACGGAGAGATGGTCGATTAAACATCTGATGTTGCGATATGTGCCACACCACGAGCACTAATCGGAGAGTGCAGTGATAACAATACTGAAGGCTTCAGCAGTTCTCAAGGAACCACAGGCATATAGCTACACTGCATTTTTGTCTTCATTGCTTACCAGGACAATACAAAGTTTCTTTACTGCATTGACTACACACTAAAAGACAATTAGATGCTCAGACAAAAATCTTGACAAGTATCAGAAAAGACATAGAAATAGCACAAAAATAAATATTTTCATCAGGTATTTCCAAGGCTAAGGTTGAACTCTTTTCAAGGGCTTATACGAACATTAAAGCTCGCCCTCATTAAGTTTACAGCTTGGGTAAATAGCAAATAATACACCTCCTCAATTTTTGTATTATGCCATAAACAAAGAAAATGATGCTTGTACAGGTTTATGCACATTTCATAACACCACCTATTAAGTGAACAATTCAGTCGTGAAGCAATTTTTTTGTGAGAGAGCAAATGACATTGAATGCCTGAGCACTTTATTTTAAATCTTGGAAATAATCACTTTTTGAAGATTTCCAAGTGCTCACAAGAAGCTTGGTTCATGTGGTATACGCATGTAATATACAGTGGGGGGAAATACTTGTTTGATTCCCTGTAAGTTTTATATAAGGACAGGCATGTGAAAACAAAGGAACGTCCCTCCCTGAACCTTAAGACATCCCACTCTGCAAACCTTGGTTCAAGCGCACGGTGGGTTCCACTTGCAACAAGACCCCCACAGACCCATAAGGTAAACAGTTTAGACCTTTAGTACTCCCAGTCTAAATACATGATGTAGCTATAAGACACCCACCATGGGCTAGACCTAAGAGTTGACAAAGAACCTCAGGGGCGGGATTTGGAGATCTTCATAAGGTTGAAATGGGCTACAAGACCATCTGCAAGAAGCTTGGAACAATAACATTCAGACGGATACCAGTAGAATACAATTTTCCTCACCCTGGAAGGCCCAGAATCATCCTTCTCGGCGTGTTTGTTTGTAGACTCACTAAGCGACTGGCCATTTCAGATTCACCCTCAAAGATTTATTTCAGAGTGTGGTTGAAGCAAAAATGAGCAATGAGGCTCAAGCAGCCTTCTAGAGAAGGGAGACCATCTTAGCGCATACTCTTGAAAACGTCCAATTCCCCCCCCCCCCTGTTTCCACGGACAAATATAGTCATTGTCTTCTTCAGAGCAGGAAAGGGTCTCCTTTGATGTTCCATTGGGCTTGGGTTCCCATATAAACCTTTGCTGTCCTGGTTTGTTGATCGCTGGATCTGGTGTGTTTCTGCTGGTAAATAACGCTTCTTTGCCCCCAGCTTTGCTCCTAGTGACTCAGGCCTGTAGTGCTCTTACAGGCCCGTCTGAAGTATTCTAATGTAGACCTGGATGACTCAGATAAGGATGTGGAGAAAGTCGTGTGGTCAGATTATTCAAACTAGTTTATTATCTAAAATCATGAAGTTTCTCAGCAAAATAAAGACGTTTAAATAAATCTTTACATAAGATGTGTTGAAAAAGCAGCACAAGGGGCCTGCAATTGTTTTTTTTATATTCCTGCGGCACATACTAAAAATATAATTTAACAAGAACATTTTAAACCAAAAAGAAAAGCAGAAACAGAAAAGTCAGCAGTCATTTTACTATTATTAACAGGAAAAAAATTGTACTTAACAAGAAAAAGTCGCAATTTTACAAGAATATCATAATATTTTCACGAAAAATGTCATATTAGTAGCATTAAGTTGATATATTAAAGAAACAATATGTTATTTTTTAAAAGCCATGATACAATAAAAAACAAACAACAAATAAAGTTGTAATTTTTGGAAAATTAGGGTTGCAGAAAAAGTTCTAATGTTAATGTCCTAATATTTTGGGAATAAAGTGGAACCTTGACTTATGAGCGCAATAACTTACGAGTTTTCCGACATACGAGCCGTTACGCGGATACAATTTTGCTTTGGCATATGAGCTATGATGTGACTTACAAGCGTGCAAACATCTATCAAAGCCCCATCTAGAGGCTTAAACGCACAATTACTTTATCAAACCCGCGCATCATCCATACAAAGTCAGCGTTTTCAGGGTCTGTGAACAAACACTTTTGAAACTGGGTCCCAACTGGGTCATAGCTCCATAGTTACGGCCTCCCCGCTTGTGTCATAGCTCAACCCCTTTACAGACACACATGCGCTAAAACTGCAAACACGGAAACAACAATGGCGCCGTGCATGATTGTTTTTGACTACGACCCTAATGAGGATAAGCAGCAAAGAAAATGCATGGAAGGATAGAATTATGTAGTGTACTGTACCAACTGAACCAACGTCTCCGTCTGCTCTTCAAGGTAAAGTACATGTCACGATCTGTGTTTGTGTGCGTGACAGTATTTTTAGTGTGCCCGTGTTGGTGTTGATTTTCCTTATTTCATAGGTTTTTCCCTGCCTTCTCTGATTTTTCACTCCTTGTAATTACGCGCACCTGTTTCTCAGTTGGTCCCTTGCTATTTAGGGTCCGGTGTGCATGCCAGTCTTTGTCGGATCATTTCGTTCATTCCTAGTTGTGGGCTGTTTGGTGTTTCCTGGTGTGCTCTGTTTTTTCGCTGCCGCTACCCTGCAGTATTACTCACTCCATTAAAATATTATTTACCTAATTGCTTGGCATCAGGCTCCTGCATCCTCGGGGTCGTTCCACCATGCCGAGACGCCAACGTGACAGAATGATCCGACCAGACGCAAACGACCTCGTGGAGAGCGATTTCTGGACCCTCCAGATTTTTAAGGCCATGGAGGAGGAGAGGGTGAAATTCACGCCGGAGGAGTTGGAGGACATGATTTGGGGTCCGGACGGCACGCTGGTCCCAATGGTTTGGTTCCCTGGTTTGTGTTGCGGACCTGGACGGCGTCTGGGATCCGCCTTCTGGAGGAGGGGCTAGTACGCCGTGCCGCGCTGCAGGACGCCGCCCACTCCACGTCCTCGGGAGCTTTCGCCGGCGTCGGCAGATCAGCCTCTGCCAATACCCGCACCTCGCCGCTGGACACCGCCCACTCCATGTCCTCGGCAGCTCTTGCGGGCTTCGGCAGATCAGCCTCTGCCGATATCCGCACCTTGCTGCAGGACTCCGCCGATCGCCGAACGCCGATGGTGTTGGTGTTGATTTACCTTATTTCATATGTTTTTCCCTACTTTTCTTGATTTTTCACTCCTTGTATTTACACGCACCTTTTTCTCGTTTAGTCCCTTGCTATTTATGTTCAGGTGTGCGCGCCAGTCTTTGTCGGATCTTTACGTTCATCCCTAGTTGTGGACAGTTTGGTGTTTCCTGGTGTGCTCTGTTTTTTTGCTGCTGCTCCCCTGCAGTATTATTCACTCCATTAAAACATTATTTACCTAACCGCTTGGCATCCACCTCTCTGCATCAACGGGGTTGTTCCACCATGCCGAGACGCAAACGTGACAGTACACTTAAGAAAACATGTTTATTTCTTTAATCTATCTTTTATTATGTTTAAATATAATTTTCACTTTTACTTCACTGTCATTACATTCTATTCCTGAAAAAAATAACAGGAAAAATTTATATTATTATGAAAATAATTATGTTATATTTAAGTAGTGGTACAAATGCTTACGTACTAAATTCACAGAATGAGTCTTGATTTTGTAATTTTATTGCTCTGCCACTGTCGTCAAACGGTATGAGCACATCAAGCATGCAGCATGAATACTTTATAAAGGCAATAAAGCATACATTTATGGTGGCTGCAATTATGGCGAGTCATTCCCCTATGAAATTCCTGAAATTATCACCATGTCGACTAATTTGTTTTTTATTGTAGATGAACTGTGATGATCAGCTGTGGTGCTTTTATTGAATATTTTAATGTTGTCAAGAGTAATGTCATGCTGGGGGAAGAAAGTGATGGAAAGTCTCATCTTAATGGGAAGGCATGTGGATAGCACAGAACCAAGGAAGCTGCTGCAGCTGTCAGCGTCTTCGCACGCTCCACAAAGCGTTTAGAGATGCAACCATGCATGGATCATGTATTAGGTTGTTAAACATAATATAGTTTGATCCAGAAAGGTCTCAAATGAGGTTTCATATGAAAGCAAAATGCAAATTGTATCTTGTGATACATTTTTAAGATCAAAATTTAACTAGTGCTTATGACTGAATTTGAGGGCTTTGACAGGGCTTTGTAATGGCTATTGCTTTATTTCTAGTTTTTTGGACAGCATTGTAATTGGGACTCCATCGTCAATGAGGAAGATCAAGAAAAGAGCCCAGAATGAGCTTACACAGTACTTGTAGCAGTTTAGTTTCTACACCCCTCTAGAAAGTGAAACTTAGGGCTTGGGGGCCTGGACTGGAACCCCAAAGTGAAATTGTGGGAAAGTGAGATTTAAACTGGTGTGCGTGAGATCAATGCATCTATTGAATGTCTCCCAGTAGTTGTCTATGGAGTCATATCTAAGTGTTGCGCAACTCTGATTGTGCTATGTGAGTGTGTGTCCCCAATGTCCCTATGGGGAGTTATTAAACTGAAAATGCACTGAGCTATTGGACAGGTTAACAAATAACAGCTCATAACAATAAGGTTCCTAAAATGCAGTGTATAATGATGTTGATAATCAACTTTAGAGTGCTGATTAATGTACAATTGGTTTAAAAGAAAGCCAAACATTCAAAACAGGCCCATTATAGAATCTATTTACTGTACACAACTTAAATGATTCGTATATGATATTAAACATACTAACATTAATAAACTAAATTTGGAAGTTATAAAATCTGAAGCTGTACAATGTTTCACAATTACACTATGAGTAACCCGATTTCAAATGAGAATCAATTGAAAATTTCCCAATATATGCTTTATTCCACATTATTGTTGAATTGAAGTGACCTCAGAAGTAGAATTTTTGATAATGGATTGAAAAATGAAGTATATGCATGTATAAGAAGGACCATTGTAATGGAAAATGGTACAGTACTCCCTCACTACTTTAAACTTTGCCTTTTCGCTCTCATGTTTTTTTCACATACATTCATTTAAAAAATCATATAGCTGTTTTTCACAGGGCCTCACTTTACAAAAACATACAAAAAATACGTTATTGTGGAATTACAGAGGAACTAATGAAGAACTAATGACTAAGGCACGAAAATTTAGAGTAATTACTGAGTAACTCATAAAGAACTAATGAGGAACTAACAAGTTACTGAGAAACTAAGGCATATACATTTAAAGTAGTTACTGAGGAACTAATGATTAGTGGTTATGGTTAGAGTAAGTACTGTAATTGTGTGTACTTCATAGTAACATAGGCCTATTATTATTAAGATTTTACATGATTTTGGCCTAAATAAGGCATTCAGATGACAAAGCATTCAAAGACCAAGGCCTAAGTTCTTATTAAAATATAAAATGTATAGGTACTTACCGCCAATGATGGATAATGAAAGATGACCCATGAATGGATGCAATCAGATCCACGGTCTAGCCTTTAGCCTGGTCATCAGGCCAGCGTTTCTGACTGTTGTGAAGTCGCTTCAATCTCCGTCTAAAGCAGCTCTTTTACAGCTAGTACACGGCTCCGCTGCTCCAGAGGCGGCTGGTGTAAGATATTCAACAAGTACTGTAGAGTTTATGCAAATAGTTCCTGAGGTATTGTTTGCAGTTTTAGCACAATTGCGATACTGGGCATTGCTTTTACTGTTACCAGTCAGACGAACGACAAAAGCCAAGCACGGCAGTCTTTTTAATGGCACTGTTGTACTGGATTTATTTAATTGAAGCCTGAGAGTTTTGCCCTTTAGAAAGAGTGTCCTTCAGTTTGGGGATAATTAGTGGGAGAAAACACTTGTGGCGAAACGAAAAAGGAGGAGTAATGGATATTTTGTCAGAAACATTATTTGGTGAGGTGTACTCCCAATGCCACACGTCACCACGTAGGAGGATTATGAGCTGGGTGTACAGCTCATTGCTTTCTAATAACATCCTTTAATCTCTACTTGGTTGCCCTTGAGGCTGTCCACTCAAAAAACATTGCAACTTTTCACCTTCAATAAAAGTACCTCGCATCCTGCACCTGTCTCACCTTCTAACTGGGAGGGGAGGAGCACGCAGCACTCTCCATCAAAGAGATTGGACAGGGTTGACCCTCTGCTCGGCTCTCGATGAGGAACCCGTTTTTATCCACTACACTGTCAGTTTGAATTAACTGTAAAACCCCAACCCCATTGTGTTGAACCTCTGCTCTGCTACTTGCTGTTTCACTGTCAGCACCGTTTCCTGTTTGCTGCGATGGTATTCTCAGCTCCTGATCTCCATTCAGTCCTTTTTAGCCAATAGCCTGTGAGCACATTCATCGATTTCAACCCAGCCAATCTTTTATCCTGCTTAATGGCTAAACTCAAACTTCCCCGCCCAGCAACATAACATACCCTGACCCTGTGCTTTCAGATCAGGCTGCTCCGGGGTTACTTTGTGATTTTCATTCTCAAATCATCCCCTATTACCCTGATCCGTCCATCTGAAGTTTAGCCCACTCGCTTTTAAATTCTGCCATCATTTGTATTCATCACTTTTTCCACTTCTCCCACGCTCTCGCCATGATGCTGCATAATGGCTTCTGAGCATAGAAGATGTGGTAAGGTTTCTTTTTCCAATTAGTATGGAAGCTCCCCCGTCTTTGATTTAATGCTTGGCGTGCATCTGGGGGAGTTGAAGGTGCAGCCATATTGGAGGAGCCGGGCAAGCCGCAATGTGTTCACCTCCTGATTGCACAGTCTCCCAGGTTTAGTGCTGGTTTATGGAGCGTGATATGAATTAAACCCTTCTTGGTCCCTCAACAACGATTGGTGGCACAACTCAGGGAACGGCACATTCAAGGATGAAAGGTTCTGAAGATGTGCTTAAGGGAAGGTGGGTCTGGTAAGTAAGTGGGACCATGTTAATGTATGAAAACATGAACGCAAACGGCATTCAGGAACATTATTACACTGCGTCCTAGGGGTGCCGCTAGGAATTCTGGGCCTCATAAAAAAAAAAAAAATCACCTTGGGCCCCCCAAATTTGAAATGAAAAGGGACCTATTATGATTTCCCTTTTTTCTGAGCTTTAAATGCTGTTACAATGTTGTATTCTCATGTTAAACGATACCAACACGTCACATAAAATGAAATTTGTGCATTTGGAAGTAAACCCTGAAAGCAGTTTTGGATGGCTCTGCATGCTGTGTTTCACATAAGTTTTTTTGACACCGAGTTCCACTGACATCACGCAACCTGGACTTCCTTATATGGGCATGCCTAGGTACACGCTGCCCTCCCCCCGCTCTACTTCGCTTTGTTGTTGAGAATATTACCGTGTTAGCACACTGAGCAATGGCTCCAAGGAAATGTTTATTTGGATGTGAGGGAAAGCTAATTTTGTTGCTGAATTCCAGTCAGCAAGAGAAAAATATGCTCATCTGTCAACGGCACTTCACTGTTTTGTGAACATACGCCAATAGGCTGGACTGTCCGCCAAACTGTTGCTAAAGTCTGATGCTGAAGTTTACTTTTGGTCAATGTAGATAATTAACTGTTACTACCAAATGGAAGACATTTTAATAGTTTTCGGACTATACATATCTAAAAAAAAATATATATATATATATATATATATATACCATTTTATATGGTATATATATTTATATATACACCATATATATATATTTATATATATTTATTTACTGTCGCCTCTGTTTGTCACAGGCCTAACTCTTCCTCTCTTTACTGCTACGTCCACACCAGGAAGATATCAGGTCATTCTTTTGTGCCTTCAACATTTGCTGGATTCCTGTTAGTTACCTTCACTCATTCTTGTTTCCTGTTCACGTTAACCTCCTTTATTACTCACCTTTGGCTTTGCATTGTAGTTTTTTTTTTTATTATCCCCCCTTTGGAATGTTAGTGTATTATTTCGTTTTATCCAACTCGCTAGTAGTTTGAACTGTGCTGATTTTTGTTTGCTACTTTTATATATGCGCTCTGTCTCTGTATGCGATCTGTGAGTTTTAAAATTCTTCAGTCAGGTGCGCCATCTGCAACCAAAGCACACACACATCCATAACTCACTTATCATGACTTCAAAAGGGTCATATTTTTCTGTATAGAAAAAGTATAGCTGTAACTAAAGATTATTTTTTTAGTCTATTAATCTGAAGCTCGTTTTTTTTAATGAATCGACTAATTGGTTATGCCCTAGACTAGGGGTTTGCAGCTCTGGAACAGCATGTGGTGCTTCAGCCTCTTTGTTGTGGCTCGCTATGCAGATCTCAAATACTGAGGGAAATATTGGGGGGAAATACACAATTTTGAAAAGAGTAAAAAAAAATCAGACTGTCAGTAAGGGTGAGTTCTGACTGATGGTTGAATGAGCAAGGTAATAGGTAGAGCCTTTTTCTGTCCATTTGGGATTTTTAGTCCAGTCTTTATATACAGTGGTCATTCCCCGCAGTCCAAACCTGCACATGCTGGGCTCGAATCCGATTGATAGTTAAGTTGAGCAGCGTTTTATTCCCAAATGTATTTCCCCCCATACTAATAATATAAAAATTACAACTTTATATTGTTTTTTTTCTTTCTCAATATTGCGACATTTAAAAAATAAAAATTACAACTTTTTTTGGTTAGATTACAACTTTTTTTTCAAATATTTTGAGTTTATTTTTTGTAAAATGATTTCTCATTTTTTAATGTTTGCTGTTTTCTTAAAGTTTTTTGTTAAATTGTACTTTCAGATAGTCAAATAAATCACTCAGACCACACTTCAAACACCCCTGTTGTAAAGCAAGATAAGAAAAAACTAAATTCAAATAAATATATTTAACGGTGTTTAGAAACTTATGAGAGCCATATGTCGTCATCAAAAGAGCCAAATCTGGCTCTGAAACCATAGGTTCCCTTCCCATGCCCTAGACGGACCAAATCAGTATGAACCAAACACAAATGAAGTAGAAGCTGAGACTAGGCTAGACTGTTCCCTGTAACAACTTCCATCCATCCATTTTCTATGCCGCTTATCCACATTAGGGTCTCGGGGTATGCTGGAGCTGGTCCCAGCTTTGAGATGTGGTATTCCCTGGACTGATGATGTTTGGCTGATCAATGAAGGTGTGGGTTTTTTTTGGACTTTTTTGAAAAATACAAATAAAAAAATGTTTCAACCAAAAACTCACAAATGTACAGGACTTTGAATGCTGAATTGCAAATTTGCAGGGATCTACTGTACATCTATATATGACTATAATGAGTGAGCTATCAGAATATAGTATGATAAAAGAAAGAAAAAAACTCCTTTTTTCAGATTAAGCCAGATCTCTTCATTTGCAGCACGGTTTGTTTAGAACCGGTTCCATATGACCTATTCCTCGGGTGTCGCTGACCTGTTTTCACATGTGACCAACTGAACACCACCAGGGAGGACAATAAACTAGAGTTCTGTTTAAAAGTCATTTAGAAAGCTCCCTAAACATCTGGCTTTTCATGTCTAAAGCGACCATATTCATACTGCATATTTGACTCCCTCAGATACAAAGCTTAAAAACCCCTGACGGTCTCTACTTAAGATTTCAAAGTAAACTTTAATCATAATAGATGCCATTACTATCTACAGTCACGGCCACTTTCAATCCCTACTTCTGATGTCAATCTCTTAATTTATAGTTAATAATAAAACCTGCTGGGACAAAAAGCATTCAAAATGCAAATTGTTAACTGACCCATCAGCCCCCTCCATCTCTCGCACATACATACACATGCCCACACACACACGCACACACACCGTCAATTTATCAGGACTGCATACCTAGCTTGATTAGATCGGGGACCAGTGGTGGAAAATCAATTTGGGGTGATTCAAACCACTAAAGCCAAAAGTCTAAATGCTTATCATTCCATTATTTATTAACCCCATGTTACAGCAGATATGTGCTTTTCAATTCACAGTTATACTGCTCATATGGGTACGCGAGAGTAACGGTGAGACGATGCTAATCATGATGCTAACACAAGCTAATCTGTTTTGTGCCCAACTGCTCTGTTTTGCTGTCCCATTATAAATAAAAGCTCCCCTCCCCACTGAAGAACTATGTTTTAGCTTCCCTTGGGTATGTATGACACAATTACACGTAATATTACGACTTTTAATCTTGTATAATTACGACTTTAAAAGTTGTAATATTGCGACTTTAAATCTTGTAAAATAACAACTTTTAGTCTTGTAAAATTACGACTTTAAAACTCAAATTTTTACGAGATTTAAAGTCGTAATATTACGAGTTTTAAAGTCGTAATTTGACGTGTCATATGTGTCCAAGGGAGACTTCAGTGGGGAGAGGAACTTCCATTTGGCTTCAGACATCCGTTTATTTATAATGGGACAGCAAATTAGAGCAGTTGGGCGCAAAACAGTTTAGCTTGGGTTAGCATTATCTCACCGTTACCCTCACGTATCCCGCCCCTCTACATGAAGCTAACTTTTCATAGCGGTCTCAGAAAAGGAAGGAAACTTCCCTCTGGCTTCAGACAAGCTTTTATCTATAACGGGACAGCAAAACAGAACAGTTGGGTACAACCAGGTTAATATGGGCTAGCATCATCTCACCGCTACACTCTAATACCCCGCCCCTCCACATACAGCTCCCCAGTTCATAGCGGTCTCAGGCAATGCCTATAAAATTAAGTTATGACTTTAATTCCCGTACCGTTACGTTTTTACTCTTGTAATATGACTATCTTTTCTTGTAAAAATACAACATTATTGTCTAATGATTTTAATGTTTTATTTAACAGGCATTGCCCGAGACAGTCCCCCAACATCCAGAGCCTTGAGGAATTCAGGGCGAAACTCGTCTACCCCCGGAGCCTTGCCATTGGGGAGTATTTTAACTACCCCAATTACCTCAGCCACGGTGATAGAACTGTCCGCGTATGTATCCTCAGACTCTGCTTCTTCTACGGAAGGTATGTCAGTGGGATTAAGAAGGGCCTCGAAGTATTCCTTCCACCGACCAACTATATTCTCAGTTGAGGTCAGCAAGCCCCCGTCCGCACTGTAAACAGTGTGAACTGGGGGCTGCTTCCCTTTTCTGAGGTGTCGAACGGTTTGCCAGAACCTCTTCGAGGCCGACCGAAAGTCATGCTTCAAAGCCTCACTGAACTCCTCCCACACCCGAGTTTTTGCCTCGCGCACAGCCTAAGCCGCGTGCCGCTTGGCCTGCCGGTACCTGTCAGCTGCTTCGGGAAACCAGCAAGCCATCCATGCTTGATAGGACTTCTTCTGCAGCCTGACAGCAGCCCTAACCCCCAGTGTCCACCATCGGGTTCGGGGCTTGCCACCACGACTGGCACCGACCACCCTGCGGCCGCAACTACGACTGGCTGCCTCAGCGATGGAGGCACAGAATACGGCCCATTCGGACTCAATATCCCGGTCCTCCCTCGAGATGCAGGCGAAGCTCTGCCGTAGATGAGAGTTGAAGATTCGACGAACGGGAGACTCTGCCAGACGTTCCCAGCACACCCTCACTACACGTTTGGGTCTACCAGGTCAGTCCGGCATCCTTCCCTGCAATCTTATCCAACCCATCACCAGGTGGTGGTCAGTTGACAGCTCAGCCCCTCTCTTCACCCGCGTGTCCAGAACATGCGGACGCAGATCTGATGATACGACCACAAAGTTGATCATAGACCTGCGACCTAGGGTGTCCTGGTGCCAAGTGCACTTATGGACATCCTTATGTTCGAACATGGTGTTTGTTATAGAAAAACTGTGATTCGCACAGAAGTCCAGCAACAACACACCACACGGGTTCAGATCAGGGAGGCCGTTTTTCCCAACCACGCCCCTCCAAGTCACACTGTCATTGCCCACATGGGCGGTGAAGTCTCCCAGTAGAACTATGGAGTCACCAGCTGGGGTGTTCTCCAGAAACCCTCTGATAGCCTACAAGAAGGCTGGATACTCTGAACTGCCGTTCGGCACGTACTCCGTGATTCACGGAGGAGTGGATGTTAGGGAACTGTCTTGGTTGACACGCCTCTACAACATTGCATGGAAGTCGGGAAAAGTATCTCTGGACTGGCAGACCGGGGTGGTGGTCCCCATTTTTAAAAAGGGTAACCGGAGGGTGTGTTCCAACTATAGAAGGGATCACACTCCTCAGCCTCCCTGGGAAAGTCTACTCCAGGGTGCCGGAGAGAAGGGTACGACCGTCAGTCGAACCTCGGTTGCAGGAGTTGCAATGTGGTTTTCGTCCCGGTCGCGGAACGAAAGACCAGCTCTACACCCTTGCAAGGGTACTCGAGGCTATGTGGGAGTTTGCCCAACCGGTCTACATGTGCTTTGTGGACTTGGAAAAGGCATTCGACCGTGTCCCTCGCGGTGTCCTGTGGGGGGTGCCCTGGGAGTACGGGATTGGTGGCCCGCTACTACAAGACATTCGGTCCTTGTACAATCGTAGCAGGAGCCTGGTTCGCGTTGCCAGCAGTAAGTCGAGTTTGTTTCCGGTGAACGTTGGCCTCTGCCAAGGCTGCCCTTTGTCACCGATTCTGTTCATAATCTTCATGGATAGAATTTCTAGGCGCAGTCAAGGCGTTGAGGGAGTCCAGCTTGGTGACCTTAGGATCTCGTCTCTGCTATTTGCAGATGATGTGGTCCTCATGGCCTCATCAGGCTGTGACCTTCAGCGTTTACTGGAGCGGTTTGCAGCTGAGTGTGAAGCTTCTGGGATGAGACTCAGCACCTCCAAATCCGAGGCCATGGTTCTCAGTCGGAAACGGGTGGACTGTACCCTCCGGGTTGGGAGTGAGGTCTTGCCTCAGGTGGAGGAGTTCAAGTATCTCGGGTTCTTGTTCACGAGNCAAAGCTCTCTTTTTACCGATCGATCTACGTTCCCCCCACCCTCACTTATGGGCATGAGTTATGGGTCACGACCGAAAGAACGAGATCGGGGATACAAGCGGCGGAAATGAGTTTCTTTCGTAGGGTTGCTGGACTCATCCTAAGAGATAGGGTGAAGAGCTCGGCCTGGGTCAGAGGTTGAATTACTACTTTTTTCTCGTAAAATTACAACTTTAAATTTCGTAAATTTACGACTTTTTCTCATTAGATTACTGTAAGTTTTTTTTTTTATGTGGCCCTAAAACGTCGTCGTAGAATAAAAACATTTACGAAATAGCTTGTGTTTATCACATGAACACAAATGGTGAAAGCTCCTCCTTACATGTTCCAATTCTTTAAAAACAAGTAGGCCTCTAGAATTTTTGTTGGTCTCTCTGGCTCCACTGGAAAATCACATGTAATAAAGCATCTTCTTGCATCAACCTCCAGGTTGAGTAAATGAGTTACAGCTGCTTTGTTTGGCTTTTTAGACTTGTCCTGAAGGGCCTTGTACTGTCTGATTTGGCTCTTTTGACTGTCAAGCAGATCAGGAGAACCCACTGAAAGTAAAGAAAACAACAATGCTGTAGGTTTTAAAGATTCATAATGATAAATAAAGAAAAAGAAACTGTACCTGCTTCATCTTCATTGCTTTCCTGATGGGAATCTGGAGTGCTGATTGTAGTTGGGGACTTCTCCAGAATGATGGTGGATGCTTGGCTTGATGTGGTGCAGTCGCCATCAAAATCACTGCAGTGAGCCTCCTCAAAAGTCAAGCGATGTCTTTTTGAAGGGGTAACAGTCTTCTTAGGACTTTTGACGTTTGAGAGTCTCTTCATAAGCCTTTTGGCAACATGCCTCTCCACGTGTAAGTGAAAATCAACAATACTGGATATAAAATAATATTATTGCAAATTGCCTGATGCATTGTCTTTTAACATGGGGTAGTACGCTACTAATCTCTTAGCCATGGAATCCACCTCATGCTTAGAAGGCTACCTTGATTCTTGTAGGGCTCTTGCAATTGAAATCATGTTGGTCATGGTGTTCCTTATGAGTCTGCAGAAGATCTCCTTGGAGAGCTCAGTGGGAGTGGTGCCCAGACGCTTGCGTTCAAAGTAGGATGAACGAGCCTGCTCAAGTTCACTATCAGTGTAGACTATATACTCAGGACTGGACATTGTCAAAAACTTCGAGGTGTTGGGATGCTCTTCTTGAGTGACAAAAGCTGCACAGGATGATGATTTTGATGGCTCCATGTGAATTAAATAGCCATTTTACCATATAAATAGAGCTTGGGATTTTGATGTTAAAAATTGTTAAGTACTGTCATCTGGACTAGATTAAGTTAAAAGGCTTCCACTTCTATTCTTAAAAGCTGCGTCTTGCTCTCCTAGCCAAAGTAAGACTGTCACAAGAGTTACTTTTGACAGTTGAGAGCCTACAAAGCAACAGCAGCTCTTATATACAGAATAGAGCTCAAAATGCTTCCTCTGCAAACCGGTTCCGGATAAAGCCGAATAAGATGTATGGATATATGTAATAACTGTTAGCTAATGTTGGTTTATGAACAATGTTTAAATGTTTGTTTAACATTACACTCCATTCCCTAAAAGTTATCAAATGAGTAATGAGTTACATCCAACCCTACAAGGACTGCAGTAGTCAGACCCAAGGTATGCAATGCATTATGGGTAAATAAATAGTTGGGATAAATCTTGCAGTTTGCGCAAAAAACACCCCTAGAAAGACATCAGGATGTTTTGGCGCTGCGATATTTGCTTTGTATTAGTGGGCCTTACCGTCAAATTTTACTTAGTCACATTAACTCTGCTCATAGTTGAAGTCCAGACTTCCGCGTGGTTTGTGGTGTTGATGGCTGCAAAAGAGAATATCGAGTTTACAACTCACTGTGGTATCACATCTGGAGAAGTCACTCGGAACATCTCCAAAGCCATCCAAGCGGGACCACGCCGATTCCGCGGAGGAATCTGCAACAGAAAATTGTAATACGTGGGCGCACAGGCCAAATTGTGGAGCTGAAGCACTGGAGCAAAGACCCGCGGAAGAAGCCGCGGTGAGTGACATCATAGACGACTGTGCTACTGCGGGGGAAACGGCAGGACCCAACTCGGATTGTTTGGCTTTCGGTGACTTTAGTGACTTCTCATGGTTCAATGGCTTTGAGCAAAGCGCCCTCGTGCCCTCTCCGCACCCGGAGTCACCGCCCCACGTGGTTACCAGCCCAGGTGACGGAACCACAGGTGCCCCTGGCGTGCAGCCTCCAGACAACACTCCTCCAACATCATACACTGAGGTAATATTAGCTGAAAATGAATGCTGCCTAACACCATACAATTATAAGCCCGATTTACTAATTTATGCATTTATTGTAGATGTAATTTGATTGCGTTATTGCACTCGCTAGCAATTTTTTTCTGTTTATGTATACTGTATTACTGCGGCAATCCTATATGTTTTGCTGTTCAGTATCAGTATTATTTAATCGTACATTAAAATATTTCTGTATACATCTTCTACACATCAGAAACATGACCATCCTATCTATAAATGTGTTGTCAGCTTTTCATTCTTCATTTATCAAATTACCCCGTATTTTTTATGATTTCATTTTTAAAGACTGGCCTGGACAACAGACATTTGACCAATTCAATTGCGCTGCGTGCAAGTGGAGGAGTTTAAGTACCTCGCAGTCTTTTTCACAAGCGATGGAAAGATGGAACGCACCAGAGATATGGATCACAAAATAAGTCTCTACGCTGATGATGTATTACTTTTTCTCCAGAATACTCAAGCGTCCCTTTCCCGCACAATTCAACTTATAAACAAGTACTCATCAGTGTCTGATTACTCTATTAACTGGTCTAAGACCACAGCTCTACCCATTAACTGTCACTCTAAGGGTATACCTGATGCCATAATACGGACAGGGAATATCCGATATTTGGGTATAAACATTTCACCCAAGTTGTCAGAGCTGACACAGTTGAATTATGTTCAGCTTTTGAAAACAACTGAGGGTGATCTTTTGCGGTGTAGACGTCTACCCATATCACTCATGGGGAGAGTGGCTGCCGTCAAGATGATGGTTTTACCGAAAATTAATTATTTGTTTTCAATGATACCCACCAAACCATCCTCCAAGTGGTTCAAGTCACTGGACTCCCACATCTCTAAATTCCTTTGGAAAGACAAACCATCACGTATCAGCTTAAATACGTTAAAACAAACCAAAGGCAGGGGTGGTTTAGAGCTTCCGGACTTTTCTCAGTATTTCTTAGCCAATCAACTGCAATATGTCTCCAAATGGCTCAAACCGAGTTATCCAGACGAGCCATGGCGGGATATAGAGCAAGCACTGTGTGATGATCTAGCAATCTGTGATCTACCATTCATCAGTTCAACCATTAAACATCATAAATGTTACAAAAGTATGAACATCAGCTCCACTCTGACAGCTTGGTGGGAATTTCTTAAAATAAACAAATGTTCCCTCTATCCATGTAAGCTGACACCCATCTGGAACAACCCTGACATCCTACAAAATAAAATAATGATAAACTTTCCTCTCTGGAAAAACAAAGGGATAAAACACTTAGATAATATCATAGTAGAAGGAAAGTTTGTGTCATTTGATACGCTCACCTCCCAATATGGAATCAGCAGCACCAAATTTTTAGAATACCACCAAATCAAATCTATAATAGGAAAAAAATACACGCCCAATCAATTGAACCTGCAAATGCCAACCAAGGTGGCAGAATTCTGTAACCTCTGCGCCCCAAAGTTATTATCAAAAATATATAGGCTTAACAATAAAGCAGAAGATTTAATACACCTACCGACTGCAAAATGGGAAACAGACCTACTCAGTAATTTGGATCAAAACACATGGATACAAATATGTTCAAATACATTTAAAATGACGAAAAACTTAAATCTACAGCTGATTCAGTTCAAAATTCTTCATAGGACTCATTATACAGGACAAAGGATGTTCAAGATGGGTCTCACAAAGTCAAATATTTGCTCACAGTGCACAAATAACTCTGTTGATAACTATATACATGCTGTGTGGTATTGTGCTCCTGTCCAAAGGTTTTGGCTTCAGGTATGTGAGGAGCTGTCCACTTGGTCCAGATGTAATATTCCAGCACACCCCACATTGTGTTTACTTGGCCATTTAGGTGGCATCAATATCGATAATAACACCTCACGTATGGTCCTTACTGCGTTATGCATCGCAAAGAAAACTATTCTCATGAATTGGAAAACAAAAGCCACTCTAAGTATGAACCAATTTAGGAACCTTTTATTAGATCATATCTCTTGTGAGACAATGTCTAGCTCTTTAAACAATCAATTGGAACAATCTCAATCACTCTGGTCCCCGGTGATTAGCTCTTTCACTTCACTCTGAGAGTTGGCCGGCTGGCGGAGGTGCCAGGGGGCATACGGGCCGCTGAGGGTCCCTTGGGGAGGGGGGCTGGGCTACGCTGCTCTGCGGGGGACCGGTGTTTATCTCTATAGAGGCTGGGGTAGGTCTGGTGCCGAGGCGACCTGTTGGTGGAGGGGCGGGGGATCAGGAGGTGGGGCCTGGGTCGTGGCCGTTGGGCCCCGGGTTGGGTGGCTGGGCTGGCTGGCTGTGGGTGGGGTGGCACTCCTGGGCACTGGGTTCCGGGGGCTGCCTCTACCCGGATGTGAGAGTGGGGGCGTATCTGACCCCCGGGGGCATCTGAGGTTGGCCCGGACTCGCTGCTGCGGGGGTGGATGGGTGCGCGTACACTTATTCACTATACATAGACTCACAGACACCTCACATTCATTTTTGGGGTGGCGGGACTCGTGTCACAGGGCGGGCAGAGCTACTTAGCCGTGCTCAGCCGGCAGGGTGGTTCTGCCCATAGTGTCACGCAGTTTCGGCTCCTCAATTTTAACTGCCTACACACACACATCTCACACCTCATAACACTTTTAGTTGGGTGGGGGGGGGGATTAGAGGGTCCTGTTACACCCCTGTTTTCTTAGATGCTCCCTGGGGCGGGAGGCGGTGGGGAGAGGGGTTGTTTCGGCTCCAGGTCTCAGTCGGCGGCAGTGCTGGGAGGAGTGCCTGCGTGCGTGCCTGTGTGCGTGCGTGCGTAAGTGTGGGACTCTGTGGATTTTCTGGCGGCCGGGTATGGTGGTATGGCCCCGTATCTCGGGGGAGCCCGCGGTGGTGCTGCCCGCTGCATTGGGGGGGTGGCACATCCAGGTGCATATGTGAAAATGTAGGTGTGTGGGTGTATGCGTGTTGGCATGTGTGAGTGTGGAAACAGGGTTTGGTGTGGGTACTGGGGCTGGGCTGTGTGCACTGGGGGTGGGGTGGACGGGTCACGGGGGAGGTAGACCCATAGGCCCTCTACGGGCACCTGCCTCTGGCGTCGGGGAAGGCGATGGCCCGCGGCAGTTGTGTCTGGAGTGGCCTGGAGCTCCCGGGGTGTTGAGTATGGCCCTTGCTTTGGGGGTTTGGGTGGCTTCTGGGCCCGGGGGTGGTTGTCCTGCTTGCCTGGAGCTGGCCGGCCCCCGGCAGGTGTTCTGGCGGTTGCCGCCCGGGCCGCCCCTGTGGCCCTTGCTCTGCTGCCGAGTGGCGTCCAGCCGGGTCTCCCTTGCACCTCTTCGGAGTGGACTCGTGGTTGCATCTTGGAGGGGCGGGGTCGGGCCTTCCCCTCTGTAGGGAGCCTGCTGGGGGGCTGTGCTCCGGCGTCTTCCTAGTCGGACCCTTGCTTTTGGAGGGAGTGTGGTTTGGGATGCATGGCTGTGTTCACCACGAACATCTCCTCATTCTCTGTTTCACTCTGATGCAGTTATCCTGTCACTGCAGACTAATGTAGATTTAAAGTAGATTTGTTGCACGTGTCATCTGGATGGTCATTGTTCAGGTTCTGTTTCTTTTCTCGTTTTTCTTGTATGTTTATCATTATTAGTAAATATGTATGTATGTGTGTATACATATATATGCACATTGTATGTGTGTGTATGTATGTATACATACATATATATGCGTGTGCATGTATATATGTATATATGTGTGTGTGTATGTGTGTATGTATATATGTATATATATGTGTATGTATGTATATATATATATATGTGTGAATATATATATTAGTATTATCATTATTCTTATTATTATTTTATTTTATTTTTTTTCTTCTTTCCCCTGTATTTGTCCTCATTTTGCTCTGTGACTGTTTTGGTTGTTGGTGAAATTGTGATTATCACCGTTGTTTATAATATGGTTGAAATATGTTTGTGAGGTTCTTCTGCACCCTTTCTTATATCTATATCTATATATATTGTTTAGGATTTAAAGGCAGCTTGACTCCCATTCAGCTGTTTTGATGCTGGACAAGACAAAAAAAAAACCCAAAAAACAAAAAATGATGGAACCCGAGATGGACAGACGGACCGGTGCGTCGTCTGCAGTGATGCGGACGCTGCACCGGTCTGTCGTGGTGAAGAGAGAGCTGAGCCGAAAGGCAAAGCTCTCAATTTACCGGTCGATCTACATTCCTACCATCACCTATGGTCATGAGCTTTGGGTAGTGACCAAAAGGACAAGATCGCGGGTACAAGCGGCCGAAATGAGTTTTCTCCGCAGGGTGGCTGGGCTCTCCCTTAGAGATAGGGTGAGAAGCACTGTCATCCGGGAGAGACTCGGAGTAGAACCGCTGCTTTTCCGCATTGAGAGGAGTCAGATGAGGTGGCTTGAGCATCTGGTTAGAAAGCCTCCCGAACGCCTTCCTGGGGAGGTGTTCAGGGCACGTCCAACCGGTAGGAGGCCTCGGGGAAGACCCAGGACACGTTGGAGAAACTATGTCTCTCAGCTGGCCTGGGAACGCCTCGGGATCCGCCAGTAGGAGCTGGACAATGTGGCAGGGGAGAGAGAAGTCTGGGCTTCCCTGCTTAAGCTGCTACCCCCGCGACCCGACCTCGGATAAGCGGAAGAAAATGGATGGATGGATAGCTGCGCGCAAGAGAGAAACACCATCTTTCACAGGTACATGTCTGTAGTCAAACTGCCACCTCAATTACAAATGATTAATATTCTGATATTTTGTTTGTTTGTTTTTTCAGGCTGGTGTAAACGATGTTGTGCCAGCGATCCAGCAGTATCAAGCTCTATTGGTGTCTAATTTGAGAAGTCGGCTCCAAAGTGTTTTCCAGCAACATTCCAGAAACTAACTTGAAGGGGAGCCCATAGCTGTGGTTGACCAGACTGAAAATCCCTTTGCAACAACGTACAGGCAAGACAGTGTGATAAAAAAAAGACTTTTAATTATGTAGAGTCAGAGGAGGTGACAGTGGGATATACGGCATGTTTCCAAAAAAGGGAGCACTAAACCCAAATGCTTTCATTATATTACACTCATACAAAGTTTAGAACAGTTATTGTCTCATCCTAAGTTTTTAGCAATCGTTGATGAGTGCCTGTATGACATTACAGTTGGAGAACTTATAAAAACACACCCATTATTCTCTACCCAACCTTTTGCTTCGCAAATAATACTTTATTTTTTTCATATTCTAATGAAATTGAAATATGTAACCCTCTCGGCTCTCATGCCTCTAAAAATAAGCCAGTGATATTTTATTACACATTATACATACAAATATTAATCCTAAATATTGATCCAAACTTCAATTAGACTTCTTGCCATAGCAAAACAAATGAACTTTCTGAATGTGGCTTTGACAAAATATTAGAGAGACTCAATGAAGATTTGATGAAATTATAGAATGGTATTAAAATTCAGACAGAAACTGGTGAATAGGAAATCTTTGGCGCAGGTGTCTCAGTTTGTGGGGACACTTTGGCTCAGCACGAGCTTTGTGGATTCAAACACGGAGTAGGATTTGCTTTTAGTAAATGCCGGCAATGTGAATGTGTTTTTGAAGACATGCAGGTATACTTTAATGAAGACAACTTTGAGAAAAGAACTATTGAAAGACATGTCAGACAGTGCAATGACACTAAAAAGGCCAATACTGACTTTCTCAAAAACAGCTTAAAAACTACATCTGGGATCAGCAGGATGTGCAAACTGATTGAATTTCTAGGCTTTAACATGATCAAACAAACACCTCGAGATGTAATGCACATAATTCTTGAAGGCATTGCTCCATTGGAAATTAAATGTGTTATTGAACATTGTGTACTACTAGGCCAACTTGACTTGAAAGATCTGAATGTGGGAACAGTTGGGTTCCCCTATTCTCCTATGGATGCCAGAGACAAACCCAGTCCAATATCCTACAGTACTTTAGCTTCGAAAGATAATAAGTTAAAGGAGTCATCAGGGAAAATGATTGTTTTTCTAAAAATACTACCCTTTCTCATTAACATACTTAAAAATAATAAATGCTATGTGCTTATTCTTGAACTAATAGAAATTGTTATAAGCCTTCAAATGACTGACAGATTAAAAATACTCAACATTTAAAGCACATGAAACGCATATTTCCAGATAACACCATTACACCAAAACAGCATTATCTAATTCATGTACCATCGCAGATTAAAAACCTGGGACCAATGGTTCTCCACATGTGTATGCGATCTGAGTCAAAACGTTTTTTTAAACAGTGGGTCTCAAAGATCAATTTTGAAATGTGCGCAGGTCTTTGATTAGACACAATCAAATGTATGAATGTTGCCAGAATGTAAGTACTGCAGAACACCCAATATTTTCTTCTGACTGTGCACTAGGACCAACATCTGAGGTTAAAAACCTCCTATCTCTTATCTGAGAGAGAATGCGATAGCCTTCGTTGGAAATGATCATATCAGGCAGGCAGTATCTGTAAAATGGCTTAATCTAAATGGCAATAAATATATATCAGGTTCAAGGCCTTTTTGTTATAATTTCATCGTTGTATTGCCATATACCACTGTATGGTATATGTATTATATGGCATATGAAATTGAAATTCCAAAACAAGCAACTGAATTCATATCTTCTGACCAAATTGTGGACTATACCGCATACTATAGTTACGCACATAATGATGCTATTTATGTGCCTTTGAAATATGATATTGGTGATGTGATTGAATTTCACAGCCTCTCCTGATTTCTCCGTCTAATCTACAGCTTGTTACAATAAAGGCTGCACAGTTTATTGCAGTCAAAATCACAGCGTGAAAAGAAAACACTATCTTGTCTCTGTGGGGCTTAGTTGAAACATGCAGTTTAGACCTTTACAAACATGAAAAGCCTGTGATTATGTGTTTACATTTCAGCAAATCTAACTGGAATTTGACCAATTATCAGTCATTATGTGACTGTTACGCTTCATTTGTGTGTGAATAAATGAATCAAATGGATCTATATATGTGTGAGAATACGTTCTTGAATGAAGATTGTTCTTCATTCATTAATTGATTTTCTATGCCGCTTATCCTCATTAGGCTCACGGGTATGCTGGAGCCTATCCCAGCTGACTTTGAATGAGAGGCGGGGTACACCCTGGACTGGTCGCCGGTCAATCGCAGGGCACATATAGACAAACAAACATTCACACTCACATTCATACCTATTGACAATTTAGAGTCGCCAATTAACCTAACATGCATGTTTTTGGAATGTGGGAGGAAACCGGAGTACCCGGAAAAAACCCACACACGCAGGGGGAGAACATGCAAACTCCACACAGAGATGCCCAACGGAGACTCCTGACTGTGAGGCCAATGTGCTACCCATTCAGACACCGAGCGGCACTTAAGACTGTTCTCTTTTTCTTAATCTGAGAAAAATATGCTTTGTGTAATGCAGAAGATGATTCAAAAAGACATTTCTTTCTTGTTACAAGAAAAAAGCCGTAAGTTTTTAGCAAATAAATCTCAATAAGAAATTGCTAGATTTTATTTCTTAAGAACATTTTGCTATTCAAGAAGTTTTTACTTTTTAGGTACAAAATGAGAAAATATTTCTTAACATGTTTTTTTTTTTCTTAGAATCCACTTTTTGTTGCGTACTTGTGTAACGGGGTCAATTTGGTTATTGTAAATATGTTATTACTATTATATAATTACACAAAAAATATGTGGAAATAATACCTGATGTGTTCATAGTGTCATGGCATAAACGTGGAACGTCAACATCTGTCACTGTGTACCCCGTACTGCTCTAATTAGTGTGACACCTCTCATTATAAGTTTGAGCCACGCCTTTCTACTTCCCTTTTTGTCCGTGATCTCCATGTGAGAGGTAGGCGTCCGTATGGCTCCAAAAATGTGTTCTTTAATCTAAAACTTTATTTAATTATCCTTTCTTGTCATGTGTCATTGTGATCTTTAGGGGCACGCTCATTCTACACGTTGTGACTGTATCGTCTTTTTGTAACATTTATCAGCCCAAGAGTAAAGAAAGTGGAACTGCAGCAACTCTGTGTCAGTCGTCACTCGAACAACGTCATCCACAACGCAGAGAGATCAAACATTTCTTGGTGGCAGGGCTACCTTAAGGCCTACTCGGATTTGCTCCGCTACTGTAAATGGTGGCTTATTGATCAGAGCACCACTACCATACAATGGAACCCCGGTTTTTGTACGATTCGGTATTTGATAAACATTATTGCCGGAAATATGTCTCAGCTTTCAGACATTGTCTCGGTTATCATACAGCCAGACAGTGCGCCTAACAGACTGACACTAAATTGATTCTGTTTTCATACTTTTCAGTTTTAGACAGACCTTTAGGAAGACAAAAAACTATGTTCCATTGTAACTGCAACCAGCCTCTTATCAAAAGTCAGCTGGTATCTGCTCCAGCTCACCTTTGACTTTCAACATTATAAGTGGTCATCATATTTTTGATGGCAGGAAAAACAAAAGTCAAGATTATTTTCCACAGCGTTAGGGAGACAATATATTCCAACAATCCTAAAAATAACCTCTTTCAATAACTTATTTGTGCAAAAAGAAGAAACAAATGACACTCATGAAGACAATACAGCCTCAAATTTCAAAGTTCAGCCTCTCGACATTCAAATCAACTCCAACCGACTGATTGCTTGTTGAGAATTACGACTAACATGATCATTCCAGAAAGTATGATCACAATCTACCGGTCAAACACCGTTGTGGGCTGTATTGATGAATACGTTTCTTTTGTAAAAGCTGTCCGCTTTCATTCCCTGTGGTGATGATGGGGACCAGTCACTTAACAACCCACACTGACCTTGTCTGCCATGTTAGCATGCATGAGCAATCTGCATCCGTGACTCTCTGATGCACCTCCATCTCTCGCTTTCCATCCATGCGTGAGCAACTTAAAAGATTTCCTGTTAGGGTCAATCATAGCGAATTGGGAACTGATCGACTGTGACAAGCAGTTTTGAACGGATTCAGAGCTCTGAGAGGACGTTTCACCTTAGCCAGGTGCAGTCACCTTGGCCGCGAGCAATGAGCTCTGAGGTTAGCTGGGTAATTCCTTTCGTCGCTCCCTTTGCAGCACATTGAAGTGATCTGCATGTAGATTAAAGCCAGAGGCATGGATGGATATCTTATCCTCAGTCAATTAGCGTGCATACCCACAACGGCGCCAAGACAGAATTTTGGAGGGAGAAATGAAAATAAAGAGCAAGCTATTTTTTCAGTGTTTAAGTCGAACATGCTGTGGCCCGACCACTTGCTCTGCATCTTAATAGCATTGTGCGTTTTTATACAAGAGCAAATCCGGGTTTCCAGACCCAAACATATGTTGCTTGTCCATTTTTATTGGGTCTACCAAGTAATATGTTATTTTATTGATCAGCAATGAGGTACACATTATTTTTTGATTGGTAGTTGTTGTAATAATGTTAACAGTTGCACAGTCCACAAAAATATAAACACAAGACTTTTGTTTTTGCTCCAAAGATCTAAAACTTTATTGATGCAAACAAAGGGCCTATTCTTCTCAAATATTGGTCACAAACCTCACATGTGTCATTCATTCATTCATTCATTTTCTGTACCGCTTATCCTCATTAGGGTCACGGGGGTGCTGGAGCCTATCCCAGCTGACTTTGGGCGAAAGGCGGGGTACACCCTGGACTGGTCGCCAGTCAATCGCAGGGCACATATAGACAAACAATCATCACACTCATACCGATGGACAATTTTTTAGTGTCGCCAATGAACCTAACATGCATGTTTTTGGAATGTGGGAGGAAACCGGAGTACCCGGAGAAAACCCACAAACGCACGGGGAGAACATGCAAACTCCACACAGAGATGCCCAACGGAGATACGAACCCTGAACCTCCTGACTGTGAGGCCAACGTGCTACCCACTCATCCACCGTGCGGCCCCTCACATGTGTGGCATATCGAAATGCTGATTCTGACAGGGCTGCCTGTCCTGGCCACAATAAAAGGCCACAGCAAAATGTGCAGAATTACCATATTGCCGGTCATGCCACATCTCAGCAAGCTGCTCACTGACACAAAGTTGTGTATGACATCTGCTGTCTCCCTTGTACAGTGAATCCTGGGATTCATCCGTGAGGAGAACACCTTTATGTCCGATGCCAATGAATGTGAGCATTTGCCAACTGAAGTCGGTTACGACAAATCGCAGCAGGGTTGTTGTGAAAAATTTCCTTCACTACCAGTGGAAAGATGAAATAAACCGTTCAACGACAAATTTGTCTTTTGTTGTATTTATTCTGCACAGAAAACCGCTGAAAGAAATCCAAAGAAGTTTGCTGCAAGTGTCCCACTGAAGGACTTAATCAGGTAAATATGTAATCTGCATTAATCAGAGCACGTGAACATAGAAATGCTAATGTATAGTGCAATGCACAGCACAGTTCTTTTAGTAGGTCAGTGCTACAATTAGGTGTATCTTAGCAAAAATGCGTATGTAGTACGTTAAAATCAACAGGATAAGGGTAAAATTGAAAACTGCCACAAAAGGGTTGAGACCCCGATGAGGATGACAAGCATACATATGAGCTTTTGTAGGTTGTCCAGAAAGTCTTTGGTTATGCAAACTGAATGTTGCAGCAGCTGTCTGACCGGCTGGTCTCAGACAATATCGCTGGATGTGGAGTAAGGGCGCTGCCGGTAATTTTGGGTCACATGAAGAAAAAAAACACTCTGGGCAGTTTTGTGGTCACCACATCTCTAGGACCTAAATGATCCTTAAGAGGTTATTTTGCTCGTACCTGAATTCAGTCAGATGCATGTTTGGAGTAATACATATACAAGGAAAGCTAATTGTTCAGTAATTAGTTTTTAGTGAAACATAACAGAGTAAAAAAGTATAGACCACAACCTAACCTAATCTTTGCCCATACTGGCTGACGCATATTCAGTATCACCATGGATTTGTAATTGAATGGGTGAATTTTGTTTTTTATATTTACTTATCGGTGACAGGGCAGGAAAGCAGTTTGCCATAAAATTTCATGCAAAGAACCAGCCAATCTTTAATGCTAAATAACATTTTACAGACTATTTTTTTCAAGTTTATAATGGGACAAAGTGTGTTTTTTAAACTCAAAACTGTACTTTTGTTTGTTAATACTGGATGATTATATTTTTCAAGGGATGGTTGGCAACCCGAGTAATACTACGCTGTCCCCCTTTGCCTTTGTTCCCTCTCCTTTCTCACAATTGTTGTCAATAGGGATGTTTACTTTTTCATCAATGTGGATATAACTTACACCGGCAAAAACCAATAAAAACAAAAAATATTGTGATTGATTGTTTTATGACTACCATACTTTAACACTTTGTTTAAGGTGCACCCACTGAATTTAGAGAGAAACACAGATTCAATAGGAAAACCGATATAAGCCGCACTGGACTAGAAGTTGCAGATGTCCATGTCATAAAATGGCATATTAAGCAAACAAAGCTGTTGGAGTTTATTCAGCTGCACCACACAGGACGCCATTGCAGCCGAATGAACTGCAACAGGTTTTCTTAGTTTTGCTGGGAAGCAATGCATAATGGGAATCACTTGTATTAAGACTTGTCTTGTATATTTCTTACTTAACATTTGCATGTTAAGCAGCTGTGTGATGATTTTAGTGTTTAAGCTGCAGGGTTCAAAGTTTAATAAAAAAGTTGCGGCTTATACACATAGAAATTATAATATATTTGAAAAAAATCTCAACCCAAATAGGAAAATCACATTTTTAATTTTTGACCTATTTTTTGGGGGACCCTGACTTGGAATTGTCCCAACTTTTTCCCCATCTGCTTGCTTCTAATTTGGCTGGCGATATCAAGTCAGTTGGAAAACTTTACTGGCAGTACTGAATATTTTTTCATTAAAAAAATAATTAAATATTAAAATCTTACTGATCACTTACACACACACACAGTTTGAATCTCAGATTTGAGGCTGTTCTGTAAATAGTTTACAAAGAAACAATAAATATAGCAACTTCTGATTAATCCATGCCAATTTCATACTTAAAAACAGATACATATTTAAGACTTATGCACTTTCGGTTAACCCACGCCCACTTGCAGCCCCGCCCACTCTGGGCGATAACAATGAAAAGCTGAACATTTTTCCAGTTTCTGGAATCGTGCCCAAACCAGCGTGTGCACAATGATGTGCACGAGCACAAAATTTCGCACACGCAGATTTTGTGGGAAGCTTGGCTGGAGAGTGACTTGCGATAATTGCCCTCTCGTGCAGGGCCCTTTGAAAAGGAACGGAGTAGAGGTGACGGCGCCTCCCGTCTGTGCAGCCCATTGAAGATGATGTTTAATGTTTTTTTTGTTGTTTTTTTACGGGAACAAACATTTCAGAGTGAGGACCTGTCTGTACTGTCTTCTACAACTCTACATTGCATTTTTGCATCAGGTCATTTTTGAATTATTAATAACATTGCAGTAATTATTCCCTCGCTGAGATGGCGACATTATGATTGTGTCTGTGCGGTCGGCAGCTGAAGGACAGATGTGCTGACAGTTGGATGGATGATCGCTCATATCGCTAGCCTACCCCGAATCAGCTCTAATCTGCTGCGTCATTGACATTTTGGAGCGCTGTGGGATGAGATATATAATAGACTTTGCAAGAGAAAGTAAAATGTCAGTAGACTTTCAAACCTGGTTACTGTTGCTAGGGTTGTAAAGCATACTCTTCTCTTGCAGTACAGTCTTTTGTCTCTCTGCTGGGAGGGCACAAACATCAACCTTTTTAGTTCAGCGCCCCACAAAAACAGACAAATGACTGCAGCAGAGAAAATGACCATCAGTGAAACATATAAACATGGTCATGTTCTCATTAAAATATGCAGATGAACTCCATGCCACACACTCAGCCAGATGTTCACATCCAGTTCGAGACTCTATTAATTTGTAAATGAGTACCATTATCACTATTGTTGTGGGGGTAGCTCGTGGAGTCACGACAAGATTTACTTTGCTTTTGTGTGTGTGTGTGTGTCCTGACTTATCAGAAGTGATAAGTCAGGTGATGTTGCAGAGACCAGCAGTCTTATTCTGAAGTCGAAAGTGTACGGAGCTGATTGCCCTTTGCGCCAATATGTGAGAATTACAAATATATTCCTCATGGGGACACCAAGGAAAGGTCGACACATCAAAACTTTAAAAGGCCACCCGTCTGGTTTTGATGTATCTCAGAAGGATGATGCATCTTATTACTGCAAACAAGTGTGCTTTCTTTCATATCACATTATTTAGGAACTTGCTGTGACTTGAACGCAACACAACAGGTGTTTAATTAAGCCATATCACACGAGAGACGGCCCGCTTTTGTCTGCATGGCATGTAATATTGTGGTTGTACAACAAAAGATATGAAATATATTCATACTGTCTTCCGTTTATGTCCCTTATGTGTAGTGAAGCGGCCGCTGCACCCACATGGAGGCGGACAAAAACACAGACAAGAAGTGAATATATCTTAATTCATCTTTTCATGAATAACTCAGTTCTCTGGAGAAACAGGTAAGAAAAATGACGCGAAAAAGCTTTCATGCTAACTAGAGCATGGATGTCCAAAGTGCCGCCCGGAGGCCATTTGTGGCCCACAGCTGTTGTTGCTTTTTTATTTTTGGGGATTTTTTTTTTATCAGCCCCCATCGTATTCTAAATATATTATTAAAAAAAAAAAAAAAACAGCAAAAATGGAAAAATCATCAGTAATTTTACAAGAATAAAGTGAAGTGAAAAAGTTGAAATTGTATGAGGGATAAAGTGGCATAAAGGTAAAATATGAACAGATGTTATTTTTAAAAACTGTCAAATGAAAAACAGAATTAGCTTGCGGAAAAAGTGAGTTTATGAGAATAAAGTCAAACTAAGGCAGTAAAGTCATAATTACGTGAAGAAAATTTACAGGAAAAAAAGATTTAAATAATTGGAAAATGTGAAAAAAACAGAAATGGGAAAAAACAGCTGCCATTTTACAAGAATAAAGTCAAAATATTTTGAGGGAAAATAATGTCATTTTAGTAGCATAGATGTCATGTTCAAGTTTGGCTGCGTGATTCCTAGATGCAGAGACAGAGGCAAAGTGCAAGAAAAAAGAGTCTTTATAGAAGCCCAGGCAGGTGCAAACAATCACTGCCACCAAAGTGGAGGCAAAAACATGCAACAAAAAGTGACCTAAGGCACTGAGAGGAAAACAAAAATATGGATGGAGCAAAAGCGAATGCATACAAAACCTAATTTACCCTAACTCAAAGGAAAATATATGATGCAATGTCTCTCCTTCAGAACGCACATGCAATCGGCAAATAGCGGTGAGACCAGTTGAACAAAATGACAGCTCACCAATCAGTGCCAGGTGCACACAAAGCATTACCATTAAGAAGTAAAGTTTGTTGGCAATGGTGAAAAACAGGAAATGGACGTACAGATAAATAGCACAAAAAAGACAATGAGGAAAATTAACACAAAAGAGTGTGAGCTGTCAAAGCATAGCATGACAATAGAGATGAAATATATTTAAAAAAAAACTATATATATA
>QODF01000112.1:4315217-4375528 GCA_024372805.1 Oostethus manadensis
AGTCATAATATTATAAGAAACAAACAAAACAACAAATAAACTAGAAAATTATGTTGGGGGAAAAAGGATAATTCTGTGGAAATAAAATTTAAATATTATTGTAACAAATTCATTATACAGTATTACACGGAAAAAAAAACGTATTATTATTATTTAAAAAGAAAGTTGAAGTGGTGGGATTAGTCACACTTGGGTGTAACATCCGGACAGGTGACCAGCTGATTGGCCAATTTAGTTACATGGTGGGGTTTACAACAGACAGGTGTAAGACAGGTGGAACCAATACTCACACAACACGCATATCAGTTTTTTCACTAAATTGGAACTCATGGGTATTCTTCTCAGTTAACTGGTATACTTGCTGCTACTGCTAGCTGGATTTTAAAAAGTAACCAGATTGCAGGTCACCCGTCGATCATTCCTTCTTAGTCTGCTTATCCAAGGTCAGGTCATGGGGCAACATCTTAAGACCAAAAGCCCAGACCTCTGCTTCTCCCTGGCTACTTCGTCCAGTTCCTCTTGGCGGATCCTAATGTGTTTCAAGACCAGTTGAAAGACAGTGTATCCAACGTGTCCTGGGTCTTCTGAACATGCCTTGAACACCTCCCCAGGGAGACATCTGGTACTTTTGGTCAGTACCCAAATTACCCTTGATGAGGGTAAGAACATGGATCGGCTGGTACATCAAGAGCTTTGGGTAGGTAGGTAGGCAAATACCTAGATAAGATTTTTTACAGTCTACATTATACATGTATTTATTTATTGGTAAATTCTTCCGTTCCTGATCGTTTTTAACAAAGAAAGTCGCTGGGGATCAGTTCAAAACAACGGAAAGAAAAAACCTGGAAAATGCTCGGGTGGATGTTTATACTTTAGAATTGCTCATTTTACTTTTAATCAAAAGGGATTCCGCCATCATCCAGTCATCATGCACAATCTGAGCGTCCAGGTCAGGACCACTGCCCCTTACAAAGCCAGAGACGCTCACGCCCGATGGGCGGGACAGAGGCCAGGATTTATCCAATGACGTCCAGTTTCGCGCCAGTGGAACAACCCATTCTATCATCCATTTTCTATACCGCTTATCCTCATTAGGGTCGCGGGGATGCTGGAGCCTATCCCAGCTGACTTCGGGCGAGAGGCGGGGTACACCCTGGACTGGTCGCCAGTCAATCGCAGGTCACATACAGACAAACAAACATTCACACTCACATTCACACCTATGGACAATTTAGTCGCCAGTTAACCTAACATGCATGTTTTTGGAATGTGGGAGGAAACCGGAGTACCCGGAGAAAACCCACGCACACACGGGGAGAACTTGCAAACTCCACAGAGAGATGCCCAACGGAGATTCGAACCCTGAACCTCCTGACTGTGAGGCCAACATGCTACCCAATCAGCCTCCGTGCAACCCTGTTCAGAGTCCGACTGTGTAAAAATAAAAAGTGTCTTTATTAAAACGCCGCGACTCTGTGGTGTCAGTGATAAGAGTAGCTGATTCTGAACAAAAGTTGAAGGTACTTTAGCACATAGTCCGTCAATGAAATGTACACACAGCAGTGCATATTTCACCATTTTTTTTACTGGGATACTCACACTAGGCCCTGCGATTGACTGGCGACCAGTCCAGGGTGTACCCCGCCTCTCGCCCAAAGCCAGCTGGGATAGGCTCCAGCATCCCCGTGACCCTAATGAGGATAAGCGGTACAGAAAATGAATGAATGAAAAACTCACACTAGGTAGGCCAGTCGTACTGTGCTGTGGGGCACACTTCACGGTAGTGTGAGTGCTCTAATCACACTTCCCCTCTTTTGGCACAAATAGGCGAGGTGGGCCAGGGCACACGCACGTCCACGAGTTACAGAATGACCCAAATGTGATTGACTTCTTTTAAGTTGTTGTTGTCACAGATTACACATTTCAGAACAGAAATAAAATACCATCCATTATTTTATGCTGTTTGTCTTCACTAGCATCGCGAGGGTATGCTGGAGCCTATCCCATCTGACCTTGGGCGAGAGGCGGGTACATCCAGGACTGTTGGCCAGCAAATTGCATGACAAACAAACATTCATACTCATGGCCAACAGTCTCCAGTTAACCTAATGTTTTTGGATTGCGGGAGAAAACCCGAGTACCCAAAAAATACCCACGCACGCACAAACTCCTCAGAGATGCCCAACGGAGATTCAAACCCAGATGTTCCCAATATCCTGACTTTGTGGCCAACATGCTAGCAACTAGACCACCGTGCATCATGGGAAATACAAAAAAATAAAATGACTTGGCATGTTTGCTTACCTGTGACTACATTTTGTGACCTGCCTGGTTCAGACACAGTTCTGCATTCCACCCTGGGCTCGAACAAAGCTCCACAGAACAAGAGTCGAGTTGGCGTTGAGTGCAACTGTTAAGGTTCAGGGAGTAAGGTTTACCAGTGTCAATTTTGCACACATTTGGTGTCGTTACATTGCATAGGTGGGTCCCAAGTCCACAGTTTTTCATCTCAAGTCTCGAGTCATTACGTCATACATTTGACAAATACAATGAATGCATTTTTATTTTTTATTTTTAAAAATAAGACCAGTGTGACAAGACTTGTCACACAAAAAAAGTTCTGACATAGCATTTGGGATTTAGTCAATGCACAGAAATGTAATCCACACATTTATTGATCGTTCTTAAACCTGATGGATGCATTCAATGACAAACGGAAACGGTAATTGACACAATAACTACCTCGTTAGTCGAATAAAAACACATTCACTGCAAATCTCAAGTATTTTCATGTCATCAGACTAAAGTCAGAGTCAAGTCCTCAGTCTGTGATGTCAAAGTCCTAGTCGCGATGACATTGTCAAGTCGTGTGACTCAAGAACACACCTCTGTTACATTGTAAAGACTGGTTGCTTAATTAATGCGATTGCTCCTCTTGCAAGTAATTAAAGCAGGGGTCTCAAACTCATGCTATGGAGGGCGGAGACGCTGCAGGTTTTCTTTTCAACCAGTCTCTCCAGCAGGTGATTTTAATTGATGAGCTCCTTCCCCCAAATTGAAGATGTTGATCATTAAAAGCACCTGCTTTAGCGACCGGCTGGAAAGAAAGCTTGCAGTGTCTCGACCCTCCATTGCACGAGTTTGAGACCCCTGAATTAAAGACAGCTACACCTTGCACAATAGGGAGGGGAGGGCCAAGCAAAAAGGCAAAGCCAGTGTGAGCACACACCAGCGGGAGTCAGGAGAGGGACGAGGAATCATGCCCAGGTCCAGAATGGTACGAATGGTGAAGTGCCAAGGTTCCCTATGTTGTGGATTTTCATTTTCTCTTTTGCTGATTAATTTGAGAATAGCATATCCTAATCCGCTAACCTAAAAAGCCACTAATATTGCTACCATTTTTAAAATCGGTTTCATAAAAAGAACACGCCTTAACCACAAATCCCCTCATCTTTTTGAGTGTGCAAAGGCATGTTCATATACAATTTACATCCTAATATAGAAATTCTCATCAGAATTGCTGGATTATTTAAAAAAAACAAATGAGATTTTCAGCCAAAGGAAGGTTTAGTATTTTAGCACTTCCCTTGCCGTGACTGGTCAAGGTCAATTTATAAAATATATTTTCTCCCTGGACAAATGTGCCCAATGTGCAGCAAACGTGCACGGATGGTAAAATGGGACAAATAAGTGCAGCTTTCATCTGTAGTTGCCCACAATGCAAGGCGAGGACTCAGAGATTGGTTTCAAATAAACTCCATATATTCTATTTCTAATATCAGGTCTTCTTGAAGCTGACTTTGGGTGAGGACGGAACATGTTAGAGAAGTTATCACACATTTGGACAAGACAGGTTTAGACCCCACAACAACACACCCCCTCTCCTCTGGCGTAAAACCTGCTGACGCGGTCAGAACTTGACACCTCCATATTTCTTTACCAGATAATGATCCAGACCACTTTTCATCGACACCATCCTCCTTCGTGTGCCACAGGAAGACTTTGAATGCTTCCTGCAGTTGAACCGGCAAGGGAAATGTGGACGGATGGTTTGTTATCAGCAGTTTTATGGCTCCTTCTGTGGGACGCTGAGGCACTACACCTTCCTCTTTACTCACTTGCAAGACATGTGGCTGCAGCCCGGACAGGAGGTGATCAATTATGTCTCCACCCCGTCAAGCACATTTGCATCCAAATGAGAGCAACCGTTATGGCATGAGTAAAATAGAAGACAGGGAGATGGCTTGAAGACAACATTAATTACCTCAAAAGAACAAAAGCACCTCAAACATTAAATATCAAGAGTGTCCAAACTGAAGCCAAGGGTGGGGTGAGCCTGTTTTTAATGGCATTTCTGTATTAAAAGTCAGCTAGGGTAGACTCCAGCATACCCCCTGAGATCCTAATGAGGATAAGAGACATGAAAAATGGAAGGATGGACAGAATTTTATTTATTGGCACTAAAAATAGAATTTAATAAGAAAAAAAACTGGAGAAATCCGTAAGATTGATGTCAAAGTATTAAGAAAAAAGTTGTAAACTAACTAAAACTCACAATTTTACGTGTATAACATCTTGTATTGACATCATGTATTCAAACAATGAGGAAACAAATTTTAGTAGCATAAATATGAAATATTACAGAAAAAGTTTTTTTTTTTAAAGTATTTATATTAACTAATTCAATAGCACAGACCTACTTATACGTTTGTATAAAACGCCCAATCAAAGATGTTTTTTACGTGATAGGCAAAAAGAGGTGATGACGTAACTGTACCCAAATGAATGTCACTTTTAGGGCAGTTTAAGCCATACAAAGGTCTAGCCAGCATGTCTGTCCGGATGTAAGGCCTGCTTAAGTTGGGAACCGATATTTTTCTAAAACTTACTTATGCTCTACAAAATGGTAAAGGGTAGAAACCAACGTTTTCTCTGAGAAAAGAGGGAAGTCTTATTTTTTTTTTGGCGTGTTTGATTTTTTACATAGCAATAGAAGACAATCTTCTGTGTGCCTTGCAAGACCAGTCAAAATAGTCTAAAATGGCCGATACTGAAGGGGTTGTCTTTGGTAAAAGGGCTGTGATTGAATGAATGAAGAGAAACAAAACAATGAATCAAGTTGTAATTAGTGCAAAATTATTTTGTGGAAATAAATATAATGTTGAGCATAAAGCCAAAGTATCATGAGAATAAAGTCATAATTGCTAGGGAAAAAAATACGAGAAGAAGGTCAAAAAAAGTTTCAAAAAGTAAAAAAAAAAAAAATCACAGTTTGTTTGTAAAAACAGCTATGATATATATCTTAAGAATAAAGTCAAAATGAGGCTATGAGGAAAAAGAATGTCATTTTAGTAGCATAGAGTTTAAATATTCACTTAAAAATGGGTGGTTTAAAAAATTGTAACATGAGAAACAAAACAAAATCGTAATTAAAAAAAAAAAAAATTACCATTTGAAAACTGGGAGAGGTCACAAATCGGAATGAGTTCATAATATAAAAAAACATACAAAGGTTATTTAAAAAAAGGACAGCAAAAAAGACTGAAGTTCATACTAATGAAAGGCTTTTTCACCTACACATACACCTAAAGTACAAAGCTGAGATGCATTTTTTGCCCGAAATATAAGTATATATGTAAATTATCACAGTGGCCCTTGTATGCTTTAATTTTTCAGTATGTCGCCCTCAGTGGAAAGAGTTAGGACACCCCAGTTCTTTATGAAAAATGCCTGAAACTGCTTTTATATATTCTCTTTTATATATCCTTTGATTTTGTAGGAATACAGAGATGTTTTAGTGTGTGAATGCCACGCAGTAATTGAATATATTTAATGGCTATCATATAATATAAACTTTGTAATCTATATTGTAAACAAATTACTGATAATTAGTTAAGGTGAGAGCGCTTACCTCTGCCAAGACCAAACCTTTGACAAAAAAATGGAATAAAATCATAGTTTGTGCTCTTTATTGTCCTCCAGTGATGGTGACTTTGTCTGGAATTGCACCAGAATTTAATGGATTACTCCTGGCCCAAGTGTCTGCTACAGCACAAAGTTTTGAACACATTGATTTAAATATTTTCCGGAGTCCTGCTAGCCAAGGCACAAAGACATGAAGCCAAAAATAATACCACCATGGTGAGGGTATACAAATCCAGTGACAATGTTGGGATTCTCACTCTGATCTGTTTACATGGGAATTACTGTATCTAGGAAAATGACGATTTGGGATTTTTTTTGCACAGGACAATCAATTTTAAAACAAATTCAAATTTAAAACAATTCCCATTGACATGAACTATGCCAATCACGTGCTATTCCTAGCATGTAACTCTCTAAGCGATTCTGAAGCAAATAAATAATGTCATACTATTTCAGGTATGACCAAACCAGGTTACTGTCAGTTTTTTTCTGGAAGTAAACAGTAACTTTAATGCATTGGAAAGTGTCCTGTCACAGTGATATAATGCTGGATTTGGGAAATCCCTTTACAGGAGACATACTGCTGCTGTACCGGTGCTATATTATTACAGCTTACTCCTGTAAGCCGCATTTTCCACGGAGGTTAACAACATGTTTTGGAGCCAAGATGACGAGGCCCCTATAGTCTATTCTCAATTCTTAGTCCTATTTGGCTCATAGGATATGAAATACAAAGCATTTAATTCCATGCACCCATCATTTATTATTTATATCGAATCATTCTGTAAATTGCATTGGTCTAAGTATTGCTCATACATTAGTCATAAGTCAGAAAAAAACATCTTGGACCAGCTTGTTCTACAATGACGCCAGAATCAAAAGGAATGATTTATTGTAGTTACAGCATCTCCAGGAATTGTGAGGCTAATTTTTTGGAAATGAGAGCTTTCGTTGAGGGTGTAAACACAGAAAAATAATGAATTCCACTCACTACTTCCCAGTTCGATGCTTTATTGCTGTTTGAATGAAAACATTTTTCTCTTTGTTAATTTATGACCAAAGACAGGATTTATTGAGATCTTGGGCATTATCAGGATGAAACATAACACAACCATCTAATGTCAATTTCGACACTGATGAGCGCTGAGTAAACATGTGGTTATGATGTCCCAATTAATTTAAAAACATGTGCAATCAGCCTAAATCCAACAAAGCAACCTATAGGCACGGACAGCGAAATAGTAATTCTTACCTGCATTTGATGGTGTTATTACGTCTAATCAGCACAGAATGCACGCAGCATTTGTAAAAACAAACAATGGTAATACAATTAAAAGAGTAAAGCAGTGAACTTTTGTATGGATTTGTTGGACAACTTTTAAGAATAACAACCTGACCCCTAGGGATGCTCCAATGAGGGTTTTATCCATGGGTGAGATCAGCCGATACCAATCACATGGATTAACTGTACATTTTTCAATGTATTCATGATGAGTGCCATTGGCCATGGGGGCGTTTGACAATTCTAATGTGTGTTCTGCTCCAGGTTTGGGATCCCTAGATGGAGGAGACAAACGTAAGAGTCCAAATATATTTAATGATTACCACAAAAATACCCCAACAAATAACTACGGTGCCTAAAGAGCTAACAAAAGAGGCACCGCGGAAAATGGGTATAAGGATGGCTCAACCCAAAACAGGAATAGTCTGGCGGAGCTGCTAGACGTGCAGCAGGACAGGATGGCATCTAAGAGGACCAAGAGGAAAACTTGCACTAGCAATGGAGAAAAAAAAGACACGTGGCTTGGCGTCTCCAGGACGGAGAGCTGTGGAGTGTCTCGCATTATATTTATAATATATAGTGTATGTTATATATATATATGTAATATTATATATATATATATATATATATAGTTGGATTAGATGGCGGGGAAGGATGCCGGACAGACCTGGCCGACCCAAACGCGTAGTGAGGGTGTGCTGGGAACGTCTGACAGAGTCCTCCGTTCGTCGAGTCTTCAACTCTCATCTTCGGCAGACCTTTGCCTGCATCTCGAGGGAGGACCGGGATATTGAGTCCGAATGGGCCGTATTCCGTGCCTCTATTGCTGAGGCAGCCACTTGTAGTTGCAGCCGCAAGGTGGTCGGTGCCAGTCGTGGTGGCAAGCCCCGAACCCGATGGTGGACACCGGGGGTAAGGGCTGCTGTCAAGCTGAAAAAGGAGTCCTATCGAGCATGGATGGCTTGCGGGACTCCCGAAGCAGCTGACAGGTACCAGCAGGCCAAGCGGCATGCAGCTTTAGCGGTGGTCGAGGCAAAAACTCGGGTGTGGGAGGAGTTCGGTGAGGCTATGGAGCGCGACTTTCGGTCGGCCTCGAAGAGGTTCTGGCAAACCGTCCGACACTTCAGAACGGGGAAGCAGCCCCCAGTTCACACTGTTTACAGTGCGGACGGGGGCTTGCTGACCTCGACTGTGGATATAGTTGGTCGGTGGAAGGAATACTTCGAGGCCCTTCTCAATCCCACTGACATGCCTTCCGTAGAGGAAGCAGAGTCTGAGGATACGTACGTGGACAGTTCTATCACCGTGGCTGAGGTAATTGGGGTAGTCAAATCACTCCCCAGTGGCAAGGCTCCGGGGGTAGACGAGTTCCGCTCAGAATTTCTCAAGGCTCTGGATGTTGGAGGACTGTGTTGGTTGACACGCCTCTACAACATTGCATGGAAGTCAGGAACAGTACCTCTGGACTGGCAGACCGGGGTGGTGGTCCCCATTTTTAAAAAGGGTGACCGGAGGGTGTGTTCCAACTATAGGGGGATCACACTCCTCAGCCTTCCTGGGAAAGTCTACTCCAGGGTGCTGGAGAGAAGGGTACGACCGTTAGTCGAACCTCGGTTAGAGGAGCTGCAATGTGGTTTTCGTCCCGGTCGCGGAACACTGGACCAGCTCTACACCCTTGCAAGGGTACTCGAGGGTATGTGGGAGTTTGCCCAACCAGTCTACATGTGCTTTGTAGACCTGGAAAAGGCATTCGACCGTGTCCCTCGTGGTGTCCTGTGGGGGGTGCTCCGGGAGTACGGGATTGATGGTCCGCTTCTACGTGCCATTCGGTCCTTGTACAATCGAAGCAGGAGCCTGGTTCGCATTGCCAGCAGTAAGTCGAGCTTGTTTCCGGTGAACGTTGGCCTCCGCCAAGGCTGCCCTTTGTCACCGATTCTGTTCATAATCTTCATGGACAGAATTTCTAGGCGCAGTCAAGGTGTTGAGGGAGTCCAGCTTGGTGACCTTAGGATCTCGTCTCTGCTATTTGCAGACGATGTGGTCCTTATGGCCTCATCAGGCTGTGACCTTCAGCGTTTACTGGAGCGGTTTGCAGCTGAGTGTGAAGCTTCTGGGATGAGACTCAGCACCTCCAAATCCGAGGCCATGGTTCTCAGTCGGAAACGGGTGGACTGTACCCTCCGGGTTGGGAGTGAGGTCTTGCCTCAGGTGGAGGAGTTCAAGTATCTCGGGTTCTTGTTCACGAGTGAGGGAAGGTTGGAGCGTGAGATCGACAGACGGATCGGTGCAGCATCTGCAGTAATGCGGTCGCTGTACCGGACCGTCGTGGTGAAGAGAGAGCTGAGCCGGAAGGCAAAGCTCTCTGTTTACCGATCGATCTACGTTCCCACCCTCACCTATGGTCATGAGTTATGGGTCATGACCGAAAGAATGAGATCGCGGATACAAGCGGCGGAAATGAGTTTCCTTCGTAGGGTGGCTGGACTCACCCTAAGAGATAGGGTGAGGAGCTCGGCCATCCGGGAGGAGCTCAGAGTAGAGCCGCTGCTCCTTCACATCGAGAGGAGCCAGTTGAGGTGGCTCGGGCATCTAGTCCGGATGCCTCCCGGGCGCCTCCCTGGTGAGGTGTTTCGGGCATGCCCAGTCGGGAGAAGGCCCCCGGGAAGACCTAGGACACGCTGGAGGGACTATGTCTCACAGCTGGCCTGGGAACGCCTTGGTGTCCTCCCAATGGAGCTGGAAGAGGTCGCTGGGGACCGGGAAGTCTGGACTTCCCAACTGAAGCTGCTGCCTCCACGATCCGGACCCGGATAAGCGGAGGAAAATGGATGGATGGATGGATATATAATATTATATGTATATAATTAAATTATAACAATAATAATAATTAAAAATAAATACAAATATAAAAAATAATACACAATGCAACATTTATTTGAGTGATGGCAATGTTCACACAATTGATAGACTATAATCTAAATTATCATCATCACTGATTTATGAATTCAGCTAACCACCCAGAGAAACAAATTAGCTTTGTGTATATTGTGTGGGAGTCTCATGCGCACAATTTGTGTATTTAAGTCTGTGTAATTAATGTATGGTGTAAAACTATGACTTGAACAACATCAAATTAAAAACACAAAATAAATCCAGACCTACCATCCTCCAGTATGAGCCTGGACTTAGTTTTTCAGAAAAGTTGTGACCACAAATATGCACACTAGCATTCAATAAGGTCATCGAATCTTACCTTTCCTTTATAGCATCTGCATTTGGGAGCAAACATGAGGTGAAAGATAAAGGGTAAAGTACAGTACAGTAGTCTGGACAAAGTGAGAAGGTGCGTTCAAAGGCCGTCAAATAATAGGACAAATCACCGCTTGCTGTATATTATTTTGTAATAAAATAATGACACATATTTTCAAAATGGATATCCCTGTAGTTATCGTTGTATCGACCCACCGATATTATTATCCCTACTTTTTGTAGATTAAAACGTATTATTAGCTGCAGTTAAATGTGATTAAATATGCATTAATTATAGACAAAAATGTGATAAATCAGGATTAAATATTTTAATTGATTTATATCCCTTATTTATATGCATTTTGAATTGTTTTCTGCATGTTAAACTATTGTTGTACAATATAGAAATGTGTTTTGTGTTAACATTTGTGGCTTTTTTTGTATTTATTTGTTTTTTATGGAAGTTGGCGCCCATTTAGATACAATTGGCTTCATGAACAAATTAATGGTGATGACCAAGGTTCCACTGTAGATGAAACCTTTTTTTGTAGAATATTTAAATTTACCCGGGTTCTTAGGATAAACTAAACTAGACTGACAGAAATAAGACGCCCCAAACAAGCGTGAAAACACTGTGACAACTTCAAACTGATTCCTCTGCACCCTGTGTTTTTTCACTCACAGGTAAGTAGCTTAACTTTCTTTCCACGTTAGTCTTTTTGGCATGAAATCCTTTCTAAAGTTGGGCCAGACCTCTTAAGACTGCAGAGTACCAGGTTCCCACTGGTTTGTGCCAGTTCTGAGCTGAGGGTGGGTCTGGAAATGTTCCATTTTCAATACGAAAACAGCTTTAAGAGACTTTCATCTACTCCACCTAGTTTGCTTGGCAGCAAACATCCATTTTCTCTGAGCCTCTGCAGGAATGCTTGGATAGCACATCTGAGAACAACTGCCAACCATGAGCTTATTGCCTGTGAAAGACTTTCATGATAACTGTCTTTCTACTGTGATCCCATTAGATATTTGAAAATTTCCCTTTGATCTGGACATACATATAATTTTACAAGTGTTTCTTTCCAATTCCCACTCACATTGAAAACTCTGTACCAACCAAGACCCACAATTTGACTGATCACACTGGGTTGGGGAGCATTGCTGTGCCCTTTAGGTCCTGTAGGTGTTAGGAGTGTGCATTTAAAACAGATGCAGAATAAAACAATCCAACCAGAAAGAGTTACTTCCTCTACCTGTGGACTTGGATGTCAACAACAACATGCGCTGGCTCCGTGGCTGCTTGGTCTTCCCAATATATACATGGATTCATTACTGCACTGGACAGCATAAACCACATTGTTTTCCTTAGTATGGGGTGTAACCGTCTTTGTCTCAGGAAGTTACCAGGTACCCCAACCTGTACCTAAGTAATGTTTGCGGAAAACTTGAGTTGTGAGACAAAATCCCAGCTGTGAGACAAAATCCCTCCAAAGGCTTAGAAGTATTCCTCATTTGAGGTCAGAGGGTCTCCATCCTCACTGTAAACAGTGTGGCCAGTACACTGCTTCTTCTTTCTGAGGTGTCTGGATGGATGACCAGTACTTCTTAAAACCCACTCGAAAATTGTGCTCAATGGCCTCACCGAACTCCTCTTATGTTTTGCCTCAATCACTGCCAAAGACATGTGCACCACCATGGAAACTCATAGTAGTTACTGAATTCAACCTAAGCATCCTTTGTGGTGGAAACGGGGCTTTTCATAACCAAAACATTAGCATAACAGTATTTTTTTCATGACAATCAAACCTCGTTAAAAGTAATTCCAAAGTATGCATATTTTGTGGCACACTAGGAACAAAAACTTTTTTTTTTCTCCAAAAAAAGAAAGTCAAACATTTCTTGTCAAAGAGCTCAGTGATAAATGTTCCACAACTGTCTCTTCTACCGGGAGATACGGTGAGAGCAATTTACTCTCCTCGCCAGTCACTGTAATCTTCAAAGAATTGCTGTTATTGCACTGTTTACATCACTGTCAAGCCGCACAAAGCTCCCCCCACCGCCCATCCTGTCAGGTAAGGAGCTAGATTATAACCTCCACTCAGGTGACATTGATGCTGCCATTTGTTTGGTTGCCGTTATATAGTTTGCTGCATGTTTCACAAAGCTGGCGTGGTAGCGATGGTGATTTCCTCGCCATATTTCTTCACCTTGCAGTCTCAAGTGTGCGGTCCGACAGACCTATCTGAACGGGATACAAATGTATCTTTGTGACTGACAAGCTGCACATCTGGCATTCTGCTCCAGTATTGAAAGCATCAAAGTCAAACCCTAACCAAGGGCTAGTGGTTCTAGCTCCAGTCCATCAAGCGCTTTTGCTCTTTTCTGTCTAATTACGAGGCAGTGCAAAGGGGAGTGAAGCTGCTCATGTTAGATTGTGCTGCGAGAGCGGATGAACAGTGGGAGGGAGCTGCTGCAATGTGAGGATGGCGAGACAAAGGGAGACTCGAGTGGGATGACAAGATGGGAGGTTGGTGCTGAAAGCTCAACAGAGGGGAGGATGCACTGGGCCAAACTTGCTCCAGATTGGTGCCAGCACATTTCATCCTATTGTCTATTACCCACCTCTTTTCACTGGGCTTTGTCGGTTACAGCCCATTGGCCAGATTAAGCTTTGGGCCACTAGTTTGGAGTTGATAGAATGCTATTTTAAAAGCGATGCCTGCCATGTCTGTGATGCTAGCTCTGCCAAAATGTCCAGGGTTGTATTTTGTCGGTGTTATGATGTTTCAACAAACACAGGAGATGGCTTCCACTTTGGGATGTTCTGCAACATTAATATTCCTTTTGGGGCAAGCAGAGCAGAAACTATAATAACAGAAGAAGTGGTAGGACATCGGCATCTGCAGACAGAATGCATCAAGCATATACAGTCTGGAACATTCAACATTAGTGATACTTTATTTTATGTTTATAATCACAGAGCACCATGTTGCCATGTAGTTAAGCACTTTACATTGCTGCAATTGAATCAGTTAATAAATACGAGTGTTTTTTTGTCTTCCAAATAGCAGATTG
This sequence comes from Oostethus manadensis, assembly GCA_024372805.1. Classification (NCBI taxonomy): domain Eukaryota; kingdom Metazoa; phylum Chordata; class Actinopteri; order Syngnathiformes; family Syngnathidae; genus Oostethus; species Oostethus manadensis. The sequence continues at coordinate 4,328,743 of QODF01000112.1, forward strand.
GGATTATTTCTTCTTCCAGGCTCCTGCTGTGAAATGGAACTGTATTCATTCTCGTCCATCAGAGATGATTGTTCTCTCATTTTAACTGATGCGTTCAGCGAGATGTGGGTTTTGACTATTATGGGGTCTTTTTTTTCAAACAAAAAACCCCAAAACCAAGCCAAGCCAATGCGGTGCATTGGAAAGGCAGCACAGCATTCTGGACTACTAAAGTAGCTTATCTGGGGTAGGGACACTAATCTTATTCACAAGCGTCTTACGGTAGTGTTCAAAATAATAGCAGTCCAATGTGACTAACCAGATTAAGTACTGTTATTAGTATATTTTTATTCTTACATGGCAAACAAGCTACCAGTAGGTGCAGTAGATTGTCAGAAAAAAACAAGACCCAGCATTTATGATATGCACATTCTTAAGGCTGTGCAACTGGGCAATTTGGTTGAAATGGGTGTGTTAAAAAAATAGTGTGGCATTTAGTCAGTGATTAGTGATCAATTTTGTGAAAAAACAGATGTGAATCAGGTGGTCCCTATTTAAGGATGAATCCAGCATTTGTTGAACATGCATTTCTCTTTGAAAGCCTAAGAAAATCAAGACATTGTTCAGAAGAACACCGTGATCTGATTAAAAAGTTTATTGGAGAGGGGAAAGCTTATGAAGAGGTGCAACATTTCTTTGGCTGTTTAGGTAAAATGATCTCCAATGTCCTAAATGAAGAGAGACACACGGCAGAAAATGGAAGACAACTATCAAAACGGATCAAACAATGACCAGAATGGCAAAGGCTGAGCCAATGATCAGCTCCAGGATGATCAAAGACAGTTTGGAGTTACCTATAAGTACAGTGACAGTTAGAAGACGTCTGTGAAACTAATCTGTTTACAAGAATCCCCCGCAAAGTCATTTTGGGGACAGATTGGAGTAAAATTGTTTTTTGGGGGTTTGTGAAACAACCCGAAACTCTGAAATTAAGCCACAGTACACAGTGAAGACAGTAAAGCATGGTGGTGCAAGCATCATGATATGGGAATGTTTCTATGACCGTGGTTTTGGGCCTATTTTTTCCATAGCATTGATCATGGATCAGGTTGCATATGTCAAAAAATGTTGTAAAGCATGCAATATATTTGCTAGGCGAAAATATACTGTACATACAGGGTGGGCAAAAGTAGGGTTACAGTTACTTCATTATCTGGTTCACCTTAACAATTATGTTTTAGATATAAATTATAGAAAATAATACTAAACCTTCATTCTGTGCATTCACTGAAATTGATAGAGATTGGAATTTGTGTCGTACTGTGTGTCATATATACATACATATCGTATGTCCAAGTGTTAACTGTAACCCTACTTTTGGCCCACCCTGTATATTTCAGGACCTTGCCCCCACATTCAGGCAACAAATATTTCGCTTTGTTGAGTTTGTCAGCTGGCAGAAGATGGCAAGAAAATTGTAGGATGACATTATGAACATGACTTTTCCATTTTGTTTCCTAGCAACATATCCCAAGTCACTATGGGAACCTTTATCATTGATTTATAAACCAAGTGTGTATTTCTATTACCCTACTATAAGGGCCTATGAAATCCAAATTCTTTTTTTCCATTTACATTTTTTAGAATTCCGTTTTTTACATTTTACACTCTCACTCTCACTGGATCGGTTCGCAGCTGAGTGTGAAGCGGCTGGAATGAGAATCAGCACCTCCAAGTCCGAGTCCATGGTTCTCGCCCGGGAAAGGGTGGAGTGCCATCTCCGGGTCGGGGATGAGGTCCTGCCTCAAGTGGAGGAGTTTAAATACCTCGGGGTCTTGTTCACGAGTGATGGAAGGATGGAACGCGAGATGGACAGGCGGATTGGTGCGGCGTCTGCAGTGTTGCGGACTCTGCACCGATCTGTCGTGGTGAAAAAAGAGAGCTGAGCCAAAAGGCAAAGCTCTCGATTTACCGGTCGATCTACGTTCCTACCCTCACCTATGGTCATGAGCTTTGGGTAGTGACCGAAAGGACAAGATAACGGGTAAAAGCGGCCAAAATGAGTATTATCCGCAGGGTGGATGGACTCTCCCTTAGAGATAGGGTGAGAAGCACTGTCATACGGGAGAGACTCGGAGAAGAACCGCTACTCCTCCGCATTGAGAGGAGCCAGATGAGGTGGCTCGGGCATCTGGTTAGGATGCTTCCCGAACGCCTTCCTGGGGAGGTGTTCAGGGCACGTCCAACCGGTAGGACGCCTCGGGGAAGACCCGGGACACGTTGGAGAGACTATATCTCTCAGCTGGCCTGGGAACGCTTCGACATCCGCTGGGAAGAGCTGGAAGAAGTGGCCGGGGAGAGGGACCTCTGGGCTTCCCTGCTTAGGTTGCTGCCCCCACGACCCGACCTCGAATAAGTGGAAGAAAATGGATGGATGGATGGACATTTTACTCTTATTTTTACCAGAAAATTGCATGGGGTTTTTAGGTTAGTGAATAAAAAGTCTGTTAATTAAATGCAAAAAATCTTATATTTACTGAAAGGGGTGTAGCTTGGCTAACTTTTCAAATTTGATGCACACGTTGCTACAAAATTCTCAACAAACTTTAATGCCCGTGCCTGTGATTAAGGAAGATGTAGTCACCCATGCAATTCCAACTGCATATGAAAGATATTGTTTTTAATAACACACTTATTTTAGTGTTTGTAACATGTGCCTCGACTATGCCGTCCTCTGAGGAAACAATTTCCCACACAAACATTCCTTGTTCTCACAAGAACAACATTTCATTTACATTATGTCAATTTCTGTGAGATTCCACAGTTTCACAGTAAATTCAGTTTTTTGGTCAGTTCTGGGAGTCTCTTCCAAATGCGGAAATCATAGACACTACTTGTATTATTTTTGCTGGTGATGCTAGATACTAGACACTAGTGCATGGAATCCATGACCAGTCTAGCAATCACTGGCATTTAATGATCTTCTTGCTTAATTAAGGTTGCGACAGTTGGGGCACAAAGGACGGACGATATTGATTTCCCATCTCTGAATTATTGTATGATTTTTATTTTCACTTCCATAGTGATGGGTTTCTTTTCCTTTGGTACAGCGCCACTTGAGAGACAAAATAAAGTGAAACCTATGTAATGTAAAGTATTATCTTCCCTTAAAACCAGAGCTGTCGGCGCCTCATGGTGTTGATTTTCCCACAGCATATGCTTTTTATTGATAGCCAACTCTCACGTTTGGATTTTTTTGTTTTATAGACTTCGTTATCACATGTGCCAAGTGGGTCTGCACATTAAAATGGATTACAAAGCAACCATCAGGAAAGTTTAAAAAAAAATGCTGACACTAGGTTGGTCACTGCCATGCATTACCTTCTTAAAATTCATTCCTGCTTTTCCCACAACCTGGCAAAGTGATGGAAATACGATCTTGAGAAGCATGAAGAACATCTGATGGCAGCATCCAATGATTACCATATGGAAACTATTGCGCTGACCCAAGATGCTGTTCAAGCATCACCCTCCATCCTCTTGTCTGTCATCCAAGTGTCAACAAAATCTCAACTACGTGTCCAAACGGTGAGTCTTTCAGAATAAATATCCCACACGTTTTGTTGTTGTGGTGCATTTAAATCGCGGATCAAAAAGAAAAATCCCTTAAAGGGCGTGAAGTTTAGACAGGAAACAAACAGCCTGCCTGTCCAATATGCAAGAGCTTTGTCCTTGCAATTGTTTTTCATTTAACTCAAAGGCATCAGTTACAAAGCAGCTCTCCAAAAATGAAAACAGGTCTATTTACGTAACCAATTTGTAAGGGACGCATGTGAAGTTCTAACCAGTAAGGTAATACCATAAAAGATCTAAAGTCAAACAATTTATTATATACTATGTATCATAAACAATGCTTCTTATAAAAAATGATTTTACCATTTATGGTGCCATTATTTGGTGCCATTGTTTGGAACCAGCTGGTAATAGCTCAACATCTTTATTAACTTCACAGGCACTCCTAGTTGGCATACAAGTGTAAAAATAAGGTTAATATGATTTAAATACAATAAAACGGATAAAACCATGGATTTTTTTTATTATAAAAGACTGATGACTGCGGTTACAGAAGCACCTCACTAATTTCTTCCATGAATGCCTCTTTTGAGTTAAAAAAAAAACTCAACAAAAAACACACATCCACAGGTTTACGCTTGCTGAACTAATATCATATCCAGAAAGAAACAATTGAGATGTTTTAAGCCTTTGTTTTTATCTGCACTGAGAAAAAACAATAAACAAAACATTTACTAGCAAGATATGTTTGGATGGATGGATAGATGGATGGATACGGTCATTGCCACTCAAATCTCACGGCACGTGACGTTGTAGAAGCAAAGCGTAAAAATAAAGATCGTGTAGAGACATGGCATCTTCATTGTTTGAGACGTACGTTGGAACTAAGGTCACGGCTCGGTGATTACCCCGGTACTGTAAGGGAACAAAAAGCAAAACATTTACATTGCAATCTACTGGCAGGTACTGTATTTTGCCAATAAATAAAATAAGTATTGATTAAATATTGAATATAGCATAACAAAGCATACAGAAAAACTGAAGGAAGTGGGGGCCACTTTTTTATGTGTCTATTAAGGATGCTAAAATTCAAATCTGATTTAGGTAAGTATATTGTACTATAAACTAAATGAATTTTGTGTTATAAGTGACAAAGTAAATGAGTGTAATATTTAATAATACTATTTATCTCATTAACATTATTTTTAGAATAAGCCGTGGACACCTCTGGTTTAGAGGGTTTCTTTTTAGGCAGCTGAAAATGCAACTATTTTTTATTTTTTTGTAAAGTTCCTTACTACCTGCCTGAATTCCTTATTCCATGAAGTGTAGTGGTAATAGTTCTCGGTTGTCCATTCTCGTCGACATTGTTATGCATTGTTATGCCATTGTTATGCATTCGTCCTTATCTGTCTATAAAGATGAAGATGAAAACCCGCTGCACCGCACCTCAACGTCGGGGCCTGGGGGTTGGGGGGGCTGCATCCGGAGTCCCAGCATTGCCAACACACGGCCTGGGCACTTCCTGTGTGAGGCAAGAGAAACGTGCGACTATTATCACATACAGTAGCTCTGGGCTTCCACGCTGAATGCCGCACCTTCTCTTCCGATTTTATGCAGACACAGTGCACAGTGATGTGAACAGAAAATTACATCGACGGGAGAGGTCAGCTCCGGTCTTACATATCAATCCCAAAAATTACCCCCCCAAACACAAAACCATGACGTCTACATTGGTTCCTTCATTAATACCTTTCTTGTATATTGAAGTTACAACCTTCCCTCAAATCACACACACTGGCTGTGAAGAATCGGCCTTTGTTATATTTGCTGTGTGACCTCCCGCCAAGCGAAGGGCAGAGCTCAGCAAAGGCCAGCAGTTCGGAAATGTCACCTTTGCCACGCTTTGGATTTACTGCTACTGACAGGACCAGAATAGGTCTGATTAGCATACACATTTCATCCTTCATGTTCGGTGTGATTTCATTAGCACAAAGTCCTCAAACCACACATGCGTAGCCTCGAAGACCCTCCTTCGCCATGTCATCAACATTGCCTAATATGATTCATGTACTTGATCTAAATGAGACAGGATGATTAATGCCGAAGGAATACGAGTTTTCGCTATAATTTTTGCATGCACAAATCCCTTCATATCTAACACTTTTTTTACCTTTACATTCTCCTCCGATCGACATTTGCAATTAAAGCAACCGTTGTACTTATTTGATTAGATTCACCCCCAACTTCACAAGATATTGTATGCAAGAGGTCCCCAACTTTTTTAGCGTAGCGGACCGGCCAATGCTCGGGAATTTTGCTGCGGTTCAGTGGGGGCGTGTGGGACGTAATGGGGGGGCTGAAAGTGGTAAATATTGATAAAGAAGAGCAATCAAGAGAAATTTGAATTCACCATAACGCCAAATCAATTCATAATACACAATCCGCATATGATGCAGCGTGTGCCTGGTACGTGGGTATCAACTCCGCGAGAAATCAATATTTCAAGTATTTTCTGTTAAAAGCTTCATCTTTTTGGAAGTCGTAGGCTCTTCCCCTGTCTCTTCATTGAGCCTTTTCTACTTTGCAAAGAAACTGTCCAAAGATTTCTGTTTCTTACTCATTTTGCTAGCTTATGGGGATGGGTTACTTTTTGGCTCTCAAGTGACTGAGACGTAACCAAGGGAATCCGGCCAAGGGAAATCCAAGGAAATCCGGCCACTAAAAATGAAAGCTCCTTCAGACTCAGATAATACATAAAACAGAGATCATTATTTCTCATGCGGCCCCGGTATCAAGTGGTCCACGGACAGGTACCGGGCCGCGGACCTGTGGTTGGGGACCACTGCTGTACGCAAACCGAAGCAAAATTTTGGAGTACATTTCTGACACTTAAATCCACTTGATTTGTAATTATTTTTATTACGATGAGTTTTAAAAAATGCCTTTTTTCGCAATTTTAGACTTGTTTTTAACTTGCCTTTTATTTATAAAGTCTTGAGGAAAATTGTATTTATGCAATTGCAATCGTTCTCAGAAAACAATTCTGCACTTGAAAAAATTCAGTCAAATGCACAGTACAGAATCTGCACTATTGAAAGTGCATAATGATATTCTGTTAATGTAGTCTGTTGATGCCTAGTAACTTAACAGCAACATTTGATACAGTGGATCATTCAATCCTCCTGTCTCACCTTGGTGGTTTGAATCTTATTTGTCAAACAGGCGATTTTCAGTGATGATTGGTGACCTGTCTTCCTCCAATGCCTCTTTGTTTTGTGGAGTGCCACAGGGCTCCATCCTAGGCCCTCTGTTGTTTTCTACTTACATGCTGCCATTGGGGTCTATCATAGCCAGGCATAACCCAGCCTTTTATTGCTATGCTGATGATCTGCGGATTTATCTTCCTGTGTTCCCAAACAAAAATGGTGCTCTTCAAACCCTAACTGACTGCGTAGCAGAGATAAAGTTGTGGTTAGGTCAAATTTTTTTCACTTAAATTATGGATAAAACAGAGTACATTTTATTTGGTGAGTAAGCACACTCTGACTTAAGTTTTCGATACTATACATTTAAAAACAACTGTGAAGAACCTTGGAGTTACAACACTAGTCTTAAATTTGATAAGCAAATTGACAGGGTGATCAGGGCCGGTTTTTACCAATTGCGTCTTTTAACAAAGGTAAAACCTATTTTAAATCGAGCAGATCTTGAACAAACTATTCCTGCTTTTATAAGCTCGAGGATGGACTATTCTAATGCACGTTATGTTGGTGTCTCAGTCGTCGCTCAGTCGTTTACAGTTGGTGCAGAATGCTGCTGCCCGCTTCTTAACCAACACTTCCAAACATCAACATATTACCCCCGTTCTTTTTACTCTTCACTGGCTTCCAGTTTCATTTAGAATTGATTTTAAAATTTTACTCTTTGTTTTTAAAGCCCTAAATGGCCTTGCGCCTGAATGTTTGTCTAAACACTTGTGTGTTCGAAATCCAAACAGGACCTTAAGGTCCACAAACCAGCTCGTGCTGGACAGCCCCAGAGTATGGCCTAAACACTGGGGTGATCAGGCCCTCCCAGGCGCTAGGCCCAGACTTTGGAACAGGCTGTCCTCTGACTGCGCACCATCACTGAGTTGTCATAGAGTGTTGTAAAGCGCTATATAAAAAAGATGTTGTTGTTTTGGAGAAAATAATCCCCCACATTTTTTTTTCTCGCAAAAATCTGTGAATTTGAATGCTGAATCCCAAATGATCGTAAGTCAAGAGTAACGTTTGTTTACAATTTGAGGAAGTGAATGATTTGCATTTTTACTTTGCTATCATAACATCCACACACATTTTATTCTCTATTTAAAGTTCCAATACAAAAGGATGCAAAATTCTCAGACTCCCTGTTAACGTCATGAGTTCCGATAATGTTTTGTTATAACCAAAGCAGTGATTGGACTAAATAGGCCTGAATAATAATTTGTTCAACTCGCCCAGGGAACCGGCATCCCACGCTATGCCACAGTCTTGGCCTTTTCTTCGAAACATGACAAACTGTCACAAAAACTACTTTCTTGTGTATTTAAGTAAAGGTGGAGCCTCCAAGTGCATGTTTGCAGGCAATTAATATTCACAGTCAGCAGCTCCTTTTACTTTCCCTACATGTCTACAAATACCAAGTCTGACGTGCTGCCTGCCTGGCCGCGGGCCACATATGATATGTCCTTGAAAGAGCTTTGTAATGTCAGTCATTTTCAAACTTCAGAAAAACCTTAGTCTAAGTGTGTTTATGCCTTGTAAAAATGTAAGGTGTACATTAAAAAATGCTAATTCCAGGTTGGCACCAGGCCAGGTTGCAGCTTTCGTGCAAACAAGTCTGTGTGAAGGTAACAGGTGTGCATCAGGATCATTTGTATTGATGTAGCACATAAACATGGTTTCTCTGCAGTGACAGTAATATTTAATTAATAATTATTTTAGAGGGAGAAAATAACATATGGATGTGTTTTACATATGGATTTTTAAAATGATAACATTTTAAAAAGTATTATATTAAAAATAGATACAAATAAAATAAAAAGGTAGAAAAAATATTTTCAAATCACTGATTAAACATAGATATTATTAAAAAAAATATTAAAACATTAATTTTTTATTTTTTATTTTTTTGTTTTATTTGTTTATTTTTATTTATAATTTTTATTATTTCATGAATATTTTGTATAATCATAGATAATAAAATACTACTATATATAATATATGAACACGTTAATTTTTTCTGTAGTGATGGTGATATTCAATTTCTCTTTTTTTTTATAATTTTGAAAATATTTTAAAAAACATATAAAAATATTGAATCAACGTTTTTTTTTTAAATATATACATTTTGTAGTTACAATTTCATAATAATGACGATGCAAAATTATAGTACCATTTGAAGTTTACACTAGCATTTAAAGGATCAAAATTATCATTGGCATAGTGGAAGAAAGGCGCAGGCTGTGGCCAAGAGAAGATGAATGCAAATTTACCCAGTACACAACTTGAGATTAGTTTTATTTTTTTTTAAAAAGGAAATTTACTATAGGATCCAATCAGGATCCACTATCATTGAAATAGCCTCTCCAATGAGCAGGATGGGGTAATCATATTGGTGGAACAGCTGGAACACTCCGATGGTGTATTAACATGAGCATCAGTATCTCGGTATCTTCATCACATGTCAAATCCACCACCACAGAGCAAAATCAGTTGCTCCTGGCTGGATGAAATAGTGAGCTTGACCTGCCACTGTTGTGAACAGTGTGTTTCAATTTCTCCTAGTGCTCGTCACCATTTTTCTCCAAGTGATGTTGAAAAAAGGGTTGAACTCAATAACATATGAACACAACTAAACAACAACGATATTCTGTAATTACTGCTTGTGCCAACAGAGGCCTGAGAGCAGAAGTTACATCATGCCACTCAGAGGCAACAATGCACTAAAGAGGATTTTCCTTATATCCCTTTCTATCCGCAAAATTATCTGCAATAGTTCAGGACTCCTCTTCGTTATAGTTTGTAAACATTACCTGCTTGAAATCACTTATTACAGAGCATTGTTTTAGTTCTTTACTTAACGCGTTCCAAATTTCAATTCCACATACTGAAGTACAAAAGGTTTTTAGCTTTGTTCTTGCATTTAGGTGTTTTAAGTTTAATTTGTCCCCGAGATTATATTTCTATTGTCTTGTTGAGAAAAAAAGACATTCTTTGGTAACTAGTTATTGTTATTGTTTGCTTAGTGCATCATTTTAGCCGTTTAAAAATTCAACAGATCAGCAAATTTTAATAATTGTGATTTGTGGATTTGTGTGTTTTCTGTACGCCACATTATGGATTATTATGACTGATCTTTTTGGCAGTGCATTAGGTTTGTGAAAGGTACTTCACCAATGGGCGTGTTTTAGGAGCATTTTGCAATTTCATGCCACACGCAGCCTGGCGTAAGTACGCCTCCGTCCCTCCTACCGGCGCAGGTGGCAAAGAGGGAGGAGAGAAGGCGTGACTGGGTTTAACACAGTCGGGTCGAAACTTCACCAATCAAATGAGCTCCTCTCCTCAACTTTAAATGCGCCGCTAGCAACGAGAATTACAAGTTTCGTTGAATATGGATGAAGACAGCGGAAGATGGACAAACTTCTCCCAGATGGAAAGTGATGTTTTGGTCCGGGAGGTCCAAGCTCGCAGTGGCCTAATTTATGGTCACGCGAGCAGACCTCCACGGCCTGATGATACAAAAGCGGCCTGGGAGGAGATTACAGGTATCGTAAATCAGGAGGCACACGGTGGCCACTGGTAAGGTAAGCATTTTTCCCTGACTCGTATTTAGTAACCTTTATTTGTAATATGAATATGTACCGATAATATGTATATATAACATGAATAATAAAAAACTATGCATAACGGGGATGAAATCCAAAACAACTGTGCATAAAAGACGCATTGCCAGGCCCTTGTCTCTTGTGTTTGCATGTGAGATGAACTTGTATTACCCAATTCATCATTATGATTTTTGCAAATCTCAGTTACACAATCAAAGACGTCAATACGTTTGATTAACCATTTATTTACAATTAACCACATCCATATCAGATCCTCTGGCTACTAATAAGGAGGAAGATGAGGAGGAGGGGGGCGGTTATTCGGGGACAGATGAGGTGGTGGAGACGGCGAGACAGAGGCAGATTGGACTGTCAATAGAGATCAAAAAGTATGTGCTGATTGGAATAGTTACTTTAAACAGTGGTTGTTGTGATTAATTAAATGCATTCAAAAAAGTATGTTCATTTACCTTTCAAATTTCCTCACCGTCAATTTGTATTTTCTCGCAAGTATCTCTTCTGCTATTACAAAATATCATAATTTTACTTTTACTTAGTTTCGGGGATTATTATCATTCTTAATAGCAATGCAATAGTTCAGTGTTGATTGGCTTCCGGCTGACCTGTTCTTGCAATACAGCCTTTCTCCAACAAGAAAACAAGAAATCTCATCACGTTTTCACCACTAGTATTTGAGACTAATTTCATATTAAAAGTCAGAGGGCCAGACGCATTGTGAATACTCACACTAGATAATTCATATATACCGTAGATATTTGAAATGAAAATGTTTAGAAGAAAGGGAAGAACACACGCAGAGCTATGTCCCATTTTAGAGGAGATGACCTTTACTTCAATGGCTGCTTGAGTTGTCAAACAGCCCATGGAGGCACTATACACAAAGAAATGTGGTCTTGGGGTTTTTTTTGCAGACGTGTATTCAACCAAAATGTTATTCAACATTGTGCTGGGAATCGCACTGAAGAGAATGCCAAACCGTAGCTATGATGAAAACATTCTCAGCTCTTTCAACTGTATAACTGTAAACGTTTGATGCGTATTTATATGCAAATGTCATGGTGGAAAAGGACAAAAATGTTCTTTATTTGTGTGGCATTGGACTGACATTATTTTGAGGTTTTGTATTTTAGTTTGGCAATCTGATCTGGAGGCTACTTCATGGATTTTTAAGCCTAGTCCTGACTGGTTCCTCTTTAACAGATGGAAATACAAATCGATCAGTTTTGCTTTTAATGTGGAACTGAAGACATACCTCAAAGTATCCCGGTTCGCCAACACCTGATGCATATCTTGTTGACCCAGTCGACATACAAGAAGGTACCATTTCTTGCCTCGCCCAAGGAACAGATACCAGGAACAATGTGGCATCTCCGTCCAGAAAAGTGCAGTATTGGAAACAGCTAAGCTCCTGTGCAGAACCCTCAAGCTCCAAGGCCTCTGGTCTGGTCCTGCGCCGTTAAGAAATAGCTTGGATAAACGATAATGTTGGTGAGATTACCCGCACTTTGAGAAGGCAGAAAAAACAAAGTCCTCTTGTCTATTTTGGTTTATTGGGAGAGTTGAGTTTTTCCTTAGCAATACAGGGATACACAACATAACATTCCTTCCTCTTTGTGTATTGTTTTACGCATGCCATTGACGCTCTACACTGCCCCCTGTCGTCTGGGAAAATATGGGCTTTACAGCGGGGACATGACGCATTGACTATATTCATTCATTCATTTTCTATGCCGCTAATCCTCATTAGGGTCGCGAGTATGCTGGAGCCTATCCCAGCTGGCTTTGGGCAGGAGTCGGGGTACACCCTGGACTGGTCGCCAGCCAATCGCAGGGCACATATAGACAAACAAACATTCACACCGATGGACAATTTGGAATGCTCTCAAAAGTTGTCTCTACCTGATTGTGCGCTTCTCATTACCACACGGCACATACATGCGTCAAACTTTACCCAAGCTTAAGAAGAGCCGCACACACACACAGCCGCATCAGCATCCTACACCAGGCTAACCCCGCTAGCTTCCGTTCATGCTCCGTAAGAAGAGGAAGTTCCAAATAATTCCCTACACAGTCATTCCATTTTTTTCAATTTCCGCGTTGAACAATAAATTCCGTTTTTATTGGCCGATGCTGCGATTCCATTAGCGTGGAAATCATAGGACCCTACACTTTTGTCCTTCCACTCTCTAGCAGCCGCGCCTCCACCTAATGGAACAAAGAGGCTGAATATCTGAGTGGATGGGTCACTCTCTGTGTGTGGAAAGATAACTCCTAAAACGGTGAAGTCACACGCTGCGCCTTGTGAATTGTTGTCTGAAGTCAATGCTCAAGGACACCTCTGTGAGAATATAATATTCCTTGTAACTAATAAATGTAACTGATGGAATATTATAAGAGCGTCTGACCGGTTTGTTCTCCCTCCGAGCAACTAAACACGAGGTGAGGAAAAGCGAGATCAAAGAGCACCGAACGACACGTAGACAGAGACCGGTTTGGTTTCAGCACCTTGGCACATTTGTTCCGTAGAACAACCACAGAAATGCAGTGAGTGATACGCAAAGAGTGTATGCTGATGTACCTCAGCAGGTTGCAATATAATGTCGTATATTTTTTATTGTACTTTTGTAATGCTTGTATTATCTCGTCTTGTGAAGTGAGTGTTTCACGACACCCCTAAGTATACATTCAGTATACTTAAGTACTCAAAATGTGCATTGGCTCAACCCAGTCTACATTATTTAGTTTTTGTTGATGTACTTAAGTAACAGGACTGAAAGTACCAGGAGATAATTTTTACTTCCCTCTGCGCAGCTGTCAAACTATCACCGTTTTTATAAAAATATTTTTTGGACTAACGCACACTGTTGCCCATTCCTCTGGTCTGTGGTTACTAAAATGGGGGTGTGTTTACTTGCTCAAGATCCCCGTCTCGCAGTGCTGCCACTCGCCTATGTCTGCCAATATGCACTTCAAAAATTCCCGTTTCTTTGGGTCACCTGCTATTTCTCAGGCTGATGTCCTCACGCTCCCTCAATTCTAAAACAGCTGCGGTAATTGTCTCATTATCTACTATTCTCGATTGCCGGCCTGTACGTCATCATCGTTTGTGCTACTTTTAGCTCCTAATTAAACTCACAAACGAGTAATGGAAGCAAAACTAAAAGCATTTACTCTTAAACCTACCTGGTAATGCATCACAATAAACAGTGTGCAGAAAGAAGGTTTGGTTTCATCTGCAATTCCCCGAATTATCCTCCCATTGGATTTTGCTCGAGGTGGGAGGAGTAAAAAAGAACACCGAGACCAAAAGGATTACCACAAAACACCACTCTACTCCCACAATACACTTCCTCTGTTTTAATCCTGTCAGGACAGAAATGATATTAAACCCTCTTAATAATCCACTCAGAAAACCTGTGTAAATCCATTACTTGTGTTTTATATTCAAAGCATATCCTCCATAATACCCTTTCTTAATTAGCATAAAGCTTTAACTGTTATAAACAATAACAATAATATTATACATACAGGGTGATTGAAAAGTAACTGCCAACTTTGACGTACTTGTAATTTATTTCTGAACAATAATTCTTACAAGAAAAGAAAATGATAAGAAAGTGTATAGCGTGGAGTTTTATTTCAAATTCATTGAAGGCGCCAGCATTCGGCGCCTGGGAACAACCTGGGATCAGACACCGGGATCAACTCATTTCACAAAGAACTTTTATGGAATGGAAGACGTAACTTCTCGTATACATTTCAAACAATATAATCCATCTGAAAAACAAACCAAGCGCATAGATTTAATTCGCATTCATCATGGAACATACACACACGCAAAAAAAAAAAATTATAGGAATCAATTTGAAGTGTTTTAAAATAGGGAGTTAAAGTAAAGTAACTGGGTGTGCTGTATGAATTATGGACAAAAGACGGGTTACCAAACTGTTATCATCTATGATGTCTTGGGAGTGTGTAAATTGCATAAAAAGGTATGCGGTGAAACATGACATTCAAATTACTGTCTGAATTTTGTGGTTAAAATGTCTAAAAAGTCCACACAGAACAACCAACTCTCATTCAACATCACTTTTCCCAACTAGGCTGCACTAATAGCAGGAAAAACTTTTTTACCTTTCTAATTTGCGTCTTTTCACCTTCAGGCTGTCAGCCTTACCGTTTCTCTGACCTCCATCTTATTATTCTTGAGTCCTGGAGTGGTTGGAAAAACTCCGGGAGGGAAACACTGAAGGAGACAGCCTTGATGTGCCATATGAGCAAGTCAGTTTCCCAAAATGACTGTTCAAAAAGCATTACCCTGGCAGCCCGCAGTTGCTTTAATGTGTTGCAGGTTCATTTTCCATGTGCACGCCCAGCAAGCGGGGTATCGTCACACAATTTCTTGCAATGACACAGAGTTAAATGAAATCTTTAGCTACCTTTAAGGGTCATCCGTGGCTGACTGCGTGTGATAGTATCAGCGCCTCGGCCATGACACCATTGGGACAACTGGGCCGGTAGTGGGATCCGACGAGGCTAATCTGCCGGCACAAGTGACACTATCAGCAAGCTCATCTTTGCTGAGAATGAGATCTCTCTCTCGACCTTCACTAGAACCGTATTGTGCTTGCACAAAATACGTGTGTGTGGCAAAATGAGCTGTAGGTTTGCATATCTGTGCGATATTTTAAATATGTGTGAAATACGGTGACAACTGGTTAAGAGTAAAATCACGGGGAGTTGACAATTCTCTCTGCTTTTTTCACACTCTTTCATATCCACCAGACAAATCATCACAATTAAATCATCACAATAAACCCTGTAAACACCAAAGGTACGTACTGACCACAATATTAGCAATAATAAATACTGTACATCCGTCTGCAATCCTTAAATGCACCACAGCCTTGTGCTGTGAGACACAAAAGTTTGTTTGGCTACCAGAGCACTCATTTCAACGATACTGGCAAGCAGTGTGGGTTTTGTAGAGAAGAGAAACGCCTTCTGCTAGCCTGACTAGGGTTGCAAGTTTTAAACTGGTTCTTGTAGAGAACGCTCAAAAGTTTGGTTACTTTCACAAAACATGTTCACAACAGGGAAACTCAAAATGGAAAGTGCAAAGTGTATTTTCATTCACATTTACACACGCAGCACTTTGAATGCCTGTTGCATTTTCAATTTTTGTTTTTTCTGGGGATGCCCCCTCCCTAGGACCCTGTCGAGGACCCCTAGACTATGGGTCTCTTAAGACTATACTGTTTGGTTTGTAAGCTAAACTAAACTAAGTTGATAATAATCAATCTGTTTGTGCTCCCTTTTTCCAAATAAGAATCAATAAAGAACCAAAGCGTTAAGCAGAATGGAAAATGGAATCATGCCCAAGGCTAAACCGTGCCTCACACTGTTCATAGATCATCTTACATTATCACTTATTAGTGGTGAGTATCCATCCATTTTATACTTTGAATATGTTTAATAGGTGCTAGAGGCATATTTTAGGCGTAAACCTGGATTGTGTCACGAGGATACAATGGCAATTAAAGAGAAAAGCAGAGGCATCTATAATAACTACACTTTTATTGCAAATGTTCCGTTTGCCTGGGATCAGCTGGGAACAGTTTATCTGCAATTGGTATGGACAACAGATTGACAGACTTAAAAGACACCAATAAATCATATGTAGGTCACTATGAAATTCATAAATTCACCCCTGCTGAGCACAGTTAGACGCTGAGCATCTACTAACTTCAGTGCAAAAGCGTAGAGTGGATTGTTCCACTGTGCAAAACTGGACGGTCATTGGATAAATGCTGGGCGTTGTTCCGCCCATCGAACGCTCAGTATTTCTGAGAGTAAATGGGCAGTGGGTGACCAGGAAGCTCGGCTTCTACATGATGATTGGATGATAAGTCTGTGGCGAAATCCCTTTTTGATTGACAATGGAATGAGCGAATTACCAATCTTGAAGTATAAACCTCCACAGTAGCATTTTCCAAGTGTTTTATTCCGTTGACATTACCTGACATTACCGACAGAGATACTGAGACATTATCGATCCCCAGTGACCATGTCTTTGGTAAAAAACGGAATGTAGGGTAGAATTACATTTACATAATTAAACACATTTAGGATGTAGAATATAGGCTGTAAAAAATGTGCTTCCCTTCCTTGAATGACCAGCAGCCGCCACTGGTGTCAACATATGAGATGCAGATTCAAAGAATAAGGCATTATGGTATTCCCTTACAGCTTCAAAATTAATGTGACTTTGACATAAGGATGTTGAATTTGTACTACCCCTAGTTTTTGCCATTAGCGTGACATTCAGATGTGCTGCTTGCCATCAGGCAAGGCAGGCAACTGCTTGGGGATCCAGCCCAGATGGGGGCCCCCGAGGGCTGACAAACTTTGAACTTCTACATCAGTGGTGCTGCGCAAAAGAGAGACCCTGTGAATTTTGCCTAGGGCTCCAACAAACTCTAAAATCGCTTGCGGGTGTCGCAAATCCTCTCGTTATGCCTTTCCAACAAAAAGGGATAAACAATCTGAGCAGCAAAATGTCTGGTCACTAAAATCAGGGCTTTTTGTTCATTCCAGTGAGTAGCAAACTATGCTGCCATTCTCACCAGAGTAAGTGCAATAAAGCAATATCTACTGAGGTACATCAGTGTCACGGAATATATAAAGCTGTCATTTGTGATTTATTAAAATGGGAACGACACCATCCAGCAGTTTGACATAGTGGTCATGTAAATTGAGCAATTACAATTTTTGGGGGATAGTTTGCCAGAAATTGGTTTGAGAGTTTGTGGAGGAGAGTGACAGAAGCATGTGGGGTGGATTGTGTGGGCTCAGACTTCACTTTACATACTGACTGAATGATTGCGACTTTAAAGAGGCAAGAGAATGTAATTGCACCTTAAAATAATACCACACCAGTTCACTAAGGTTTTTTTAGACCAACCAGAAAAGCGTTTTTTGTTTGTTTGTAAATAGAGAGGTATGTTTGCATGAATTCAGTTTTATTGTCAGGGAGGAGGTTACCCCTCCAGACTAGCCTGGGACAGCATTTCAAGAAGGACTGAAGCACAAAATGTTTGTATCCATCCGTCATAAGATATTCCTACTTGTTCACAGACATTACAGCCCAATTTCCTTACTCCTGCGTGATATTGTATGATGACTTGCCTCTGAGTAACACTAAAACACATTAACTAAATGCAATCCCTTTTATAAGATAATGACCGTGAGCGGGATCACAGTGGAGCTGGTGGGAAACTAATTCCCTCGGTCATACGGGAAGAATTATTGCACATCCAATAACATTATCAGCCAGCACTGCTGTTTCACATCATCTGTGAAAAGAACAAAATAGATTTTGGGTACATACATCAATCAGAGGCAACAGATGCAACACAATTGTCTGCTGTCACACAAATCACCCATACGGGACAATAGTAATAATAGTGTCATGATTACTTTTACTGGGACGAACATCACTCTGGTTTATGGAAATTAGAATCAGTTTTGGCTGAAAGTACACACAGGAGACCAGCGTTTGGGATTCCAGATCAACAGATCAGTGCAAGAAACTCATTTGCTTAACCTGCTTTTTGTGTTAGGATTGGCATACACTTCCTTTTAGGTTTTAAATGCATCAACGCACCAGACAGTTTTTAAAACGGTTCGGTTAATGTTGTGCAAGTAAAGTCTATGTCGCTTTCCAGGCCAACACATAACACTTCCTCATTATCCGCCAATCAAAGTCAATGGTGAGGCGCATTCATTCAGTAGTGGAATTCCGAGCATCAACTGAGCACTACATTTTGGCCAATGAATACACGACTCTTGAATGTAGGATTAACTGATGGTAGTCTAACATCGCTAAAATTGTGTATCAATTATCATTTATCAAGGTTGTTGGAAAGCACTATGCTAGTTAAAGTCCATTATCATAAAGTAATTAAGAGCCAAAACTTAAATAATAAACACAATGTCAGCTTACCAACGATATCAGCCAACAACTAAGTGTTTGTCAGGGCTTTACCCAGCCACTACAAGTCAGATACGGCAGTGCTTGCGTGAAATGTGACCATTCACCCAAGTCACCAAAGGTTTTGTGAATACTGAGAGCCAGAAAATGAATACAAAGAAAATTTTTCCATCAAAAGGGACCGACATAAAACGTTTGAGAACCACTGCATTTGCTCTATGTGTGGCTTGTGCTGAGGAAATAGGTGCTGCTTTGGTCAGAAAGCTGTAGAGCTCACCTAATTCAGAAATTAATGTGGTGAGTGTCTGGACCCCTAGACGTAGAGGTGAAGAGGCAGGTGAGGGAAACAGTCTTTAATAACAAAAGGGTTGGCAACAAAAAGCAATGGTGAAAAACAGCACCATGAACTAAAACGCAGAACCTGGTGGAGACAGGAAGTTGCTGGAGACACTTGGAGATACGCGAGGAAGAATCAACACACGAGACGTAGCCTTGGGTTTGTGGAGGAATAATCGCGTCTCCCAGCAGACAGCACACATCTTAAGTAGCCGGAGCTGATTAGCGACAGGTGTGTCCAGCAGCTCCGCCTCCAGCCAGCCGGGAAGGACCTGGAAAGATTGCAAGAGGAGAAGGCAGGAAAAACTAAGCAGAGTAGGAGCGTGCACGTAACAGGTTTTACTTTTGTCTCAAAGCACCCTCATCACTTATGCACCTAAATTAGTTCATAAATTGTGCTTGTGCTTGTCCAAAACAAGCCCCGACATCATAAAACAAATCAACACTGGAAGGGTAGACTTAATTTATGACTCTGACGCCAAATTAAATTGTGTTTCCTTTATCTTTACAATTTCATTTTACTAATGATTTCCCCGTTTTGATTCGCACAAGCCAAAAGCTGTCATGATTGCCTAGTAAAAAACAATTTCATACGCCACCTCCCCAATTATCAAATGAAAAATGCATTGGATGAACAAGGCGGCAAAGCATGCTTCATGCAGCAGGAAGGGCAAAACACACACAAAAAAGATTGTTTTACTACTGTGCTGTGTTCTTGTACCAGTGACATTTCAGATTTAAATTCATTTTCAAAAGGAGACAATACATGTCTCCTGGTGCTCTGGGATGATCTGCCCAGCACAGTGAACACAAAGAGCGGCATGATTTAACAATCTGGTCGTTCACAGTGAGCTCTTACAAAATCCAATATCAATCCTCCTGAAAATCCACTGAATGCAGAACGAGAACCTGAGGTAGAACAAACCTGATGTAAAGATGATGGAAAGCCTACGTGAAGACTGTGTAAAGACTACTTGCAGTCGTGAGACAATGTGCAGCAGGGGTTTCTGACAGAAAAAGGAACAGAAGGTCATTGGACAGAAAACTGCACAATGGACAGAACCCCATTCCTTCCAACCAGTAAGATATTTTGGAGATAATGGAACTACAAGTCTGTGGGCATCAGCATATCAGATCAATCGCACAGTGTGTATTAGCTATCAGTTCAAGGGCTTACCATGTTCGTCATACCCGCTAGAAGCCACAAAAAAATGATGACCCAGTGCAACAAATACCATAAAGTATTAAACTAAATATTGACAAAGATAGTAGAGTGAGGACAATTTACTATTTAGCCAGCCCTACACATTAATCCAAATTACTCAAAAACCTAAAGGCGATAGGCAGACAGCCATTAGGCAGGATGTACTGAAGCCGGGGTGTTCCTGTAACACACTCATCCTTGTCCCTCATTACCACTTGAGATAATACAGTTTTAGTTTTTGGTGGCTTGAAAAAAACTGCATCCACACTGTGCCGGATCAGTTAATAGACATGACCATACAGCTCACGAGGATGTCAACTGGGAGGCATGTCAGTCAAAATATCCAGATAATGTGTTGGATTTTTGGCAGCAGTACATAACTGATCACTTTGATTTCAGAACCGTGGCGTCTTCTTAGATCAGTCCGCTGGGGCTGGTTGATGCCGATGGTGGGGTTTGCGGGGCTGCTGTCAGACTGACTGACACCCTTTGTGCATTTTAGGTTGGTTCTGGCAGTTTCATGGGGGTCTGTAGCATTGTTAAACAGATGCCCTTATGTGCTCTGCCAGGGAAAAGTCCATCCATCTTCTATTTAGACTCAACAAGTCACCTAACATGTATGTTTTTGGAATGTGGGAGGAAGCTGAAGTACCCGAAGAAAACTCACGCATGCACGGGGAGAACATGCAAACCGCACACAAAGATGTCCAACGACGCTTCAAACCCAGATCTATCAGATCTCCTGCCCTTGTTTTTTTTACTCATCTCTTAACTCATAGTCGTACTGGTTCCATTACTAACCCCTGCTACTGCTGGCCCAATTTAAAATGGGACGAATGATTCCTGCGAATCAAGTACCTCATTCATGCCTTGTGTGACGGGTGACTCAAATCTATCAGGTATCCAATTCACGACTGTGCTTGGGATGTGAGAGAGGTGACCCTCGTTAATCGGGTTTTTGGGAGAGAACCCGATCCTCTTCAGTGAGAGACTCCTAAAGACCGAGGGAGGAATCGAGTGTGCCATCACTATCTATTGTGGTTCATTACTAGTTAGTCCCCCTACCATCATCACTGCCTTTTCCAAGATCAGTGAAGGGTGAAGGAGTGGCTCTATTGTGAAGGAGTGCTGTTGTGACACACATGCAAGCACACATTACACCACATACCCGCACACACACCAACTCCAGTTCCTGCGTTCAGTCTATCGACGTGTCTCCGGACACCTTAGAAAGCATTCGCAGTGGCGCACTTTTGCGACATCGCTACTGGCAGCAGTTGTTTTTTCCCCCATTTTCTATATTAAATGGCAAAATCCCTGTTTTTGGATTGGATTCGGAATGAGATTTGGATGGATATGTTTTGTTATATTTTGGCAAATTGCAGTTGCGGCAGAAAGTCATGTAATTTGTGCTATTTTGTTAATGAGTTTTTCTTGCCTGGTGGGAAGGGCTTGGGGTTTATAATGAGGTCTTTGCCAACCATTCGGTGTGGGAGTTGGCGAGTTTGGAACTGCCTTATATTACAACACGATCGTGTTGAGCCTAAATAAAGTAGACAAAGTACTGTGTTTTCATCGCTGCAAATATTTTGCACTTGTTTTTTGTACACCTTTTCACATTTTTGTTCACTGCTCTTCACTGCACTTTCTGGAAAGCACAATAAACACCCTAAAAGTTATCCTTTTGACTTTGCCATGGTTTTCCTCGCTGTTCCGTGGAGCTTGCAGTAGAAGCCCACGACAGTGCTGTTATTAATAACGTTTTTGTCTGAATGAACTTTTTTCTCGTTGGTCGGAAACTATCTTCTGACAGAAAAAGTAGTGGCAATTCCAAAGATGCCATTGGCATTGTGAGTGCAAATACCTTGAGAACACAGATGCATGCATAGCTTCACAGATGTGCATGTAATCAGGATGCGTAACACCATCCCCCTGCCCCCCGCTCCCGCCCCGCAGACACACACAGAGTGACAGACACAGAGTTACATTACCACGCCTACAGCAAAAGGTGTGCTCTGTTATAACTTTCGGAAGGATAAACAATGTTAGTGAGAGTGCTAATCTCGGTGCACCAGCTCAGAGCATCTCCTCCATTTCCATGGTAAAAATAGCCTAATTAGCCATGGGAGGGAATAACACAAATGTCACTTATTGCTCTATCCATGGCAGCACGTTCCACATTTGTCAAACACGTTATTTTCCCCCCACTCAGTTCGTCGTCCTCTTATGACACACTCAATATCTGAGACCGAAGGGAAATTCTGAGATAGGGAGTCGGGAATGCAAACCTAATAGCGGATTTCAAAAACGGCAATTTGCAGAGTTACACATATTCAGATCTCCCGGTTTGTGGGAATGCATGCGGGCCAAGAGGGAGGGGATGTGCGTGTGTGAGGTCTTTTACCATTCAGATGCCTGCCTGCATGACAAGAGGAGCCCATATCTGGCATTAGTTGGTATTTTGTGTGTCTCTTCCACTCACACACACATAAAATACACAAAGAGTCCTGTTGCAGAGGTCAACAAAGCAGATGCTGTTCGCTGATGTCGAGATGAGGCAGCGGCAGGACAGCTGGCCAGCAACACTCAGCCAGAGGGCATTGTGGGAGAGAGAGATGTTTTGCTCAAACAAGAAGAAAAATATTGCCCCAATTGCATGCAATCAGGGTTCAGAAATAGTACATATTTTTAGCAGCGAAGCAAATGTACTATGACATGTTTTTGCACATTAATCATTTCGGGTAATGAACACACAGACATTTACTCATACACACTGCAATCAGTGGTGCACAATCTGGAATCACCCAGGTCTTATAGCATATAGTATAACTAGGCAGAAGTAGATTTAAAGGAGGTGCTGTTATTAACGAGACAAATGGGACAAATCAGCATTCGCTGCCCTGCAAATGTGCAGGTTTTGTCTCTGAAAATAGGCTGTTTTTTCCTCAGAACACACATCTCATTCAGAAAAGGACAGTAATTATTTATTAATACACAGCATACATGTAGCACTGTTAAGAAAAAACCCACAATTTTTCACATGTTTACGTCATTATGCTTCACTGATAATGTGTGTTAGGATATCGCACTTTCTTCTGCGGCCCTTGAACACACCATAGTTGCTGTAAGATGCAAAAGTGAAACCGATACATAACGTCTACACAGTGACGCTGACTCCACCTGTTCCTCAATCATCTTACTTTGTAATTCATTAGTGGTGAGTACTAGTAGTGCAACAACACAGAAGCTCCACGATGCGGTTTGATTTGATATTTTAGTGTCATGGTATGATATTTTTTGACATGTATATATTTTTAAATACCAACATTTGTTTACAGTACAGTTTTTTAATTAAATAAAACTATCTGGTGCTCTTATACCTGCCTCATTTCCTGATACTTTCCATACATTGGGTTGTTACATCATTTTCATATGTTTTGGGGATTTTTTTGTGCAGGCAAAAGGCCCAATCAAAAAGGGTCTGCAATAAAGACAGTAAACTGGACTGTTTGCAGTGTGTGTGATGGATTTCCAAGTGTACTTGTAGATTACATAAAAACAACATTCATTCTTTTATTTTCTATACCACTTATCCTCATCAGGGTCGTTGGTATGCTGGAGCCTATCCCAGCAGACTAGGGGCGAAAGGCGGGGTACACCCTGGACTGGTCGCCAGTCAATCGCAGAGCAGACATACAAGCATTCACACTCACTCATTCATACCTTTGGACAATTTAGAGGCGCCAATTAACCTCACATGCATGATTTTGGAATGTGGGAGGAAACCTCCCACATTCCAAATATGGGAGGTTTCCTCCCAAATCCACCGCATGGTGGATGTGGTCATCCACCATGCAGTCCGAAAACAACATTAACTTACAAAATTACAGTGAGCAAATACATTTCTGTATTTGATAGCAGCCAATTAAACTAAAACTAATTTAGAGATTTGCTGAGTTGTGCACCTTACAATGTTTTTTTACAATTAGAATGGAGCCTCTCTATCCAAATAAAAACAGGGCAGCGGATTTACCAGCTACTTTCAGATGTCATATTCCTTTTACAGAGCTGAGTTTATGATGATAAATCAAGTGCTGCACACCTCTGTACAGAAACACCTTGAAATACATTATGCATGAGACAAAACACTCAATGTTTAGTAGTGCCACTTTTCAAACAGGCACTAAACCTCAGAGAGGCTCTCACAGATGCCCTCCAATAAAAATTACGGTTTAACCTTGTCAACATGTCAATGGGTATCTTTCATATGCAACAAGACACCGGGAGTGAAATCAAAATCTGTTTGGTTGAAGCAGTACTGTTACATCTCTATTTTCGAGCTGCAAGCATCCTCACAGCTGAGAATTAGGAGATCAGCTCTATGCCAGGTAGGCATATTGTAAACAACTGAAAAAATATTCCTTATTTTAAAACTTTGGAGAACATGGGTGAATACAAGACATTATGTTTTCCATCCAACAAGAGTTTCTTATGAAATCCTTTATTGTGGTTCCCAGGCGGCTCGAGAAACTTGCAGGCACTCAAATCAAATTTTAAATATTTTAAAAACTCCATGCAGTACACTTTATTCTCATGTTAATTTATTGTAGGAATTATATTTCCATTTATATTTCAAGAAAGAAGGGTCTTAATGACATAGATGTAAAAGTGTATAATTACGCTTTTAGAACTTTATTTTTTTCTAAGAATTTTTGCAGTTTTTTTTCCTTTTTATTGTTCTTTCCTAAAAAATCTTTGAATATTTTTTTTTTGTAATTTTATGACTTTATACCCATAATACTTTATCTTCAAAAATGAATAATGTGTTTCTCATATTATTATGACCCCTTATATTATTCATTCATTCATTTTTTTCTATACCGCTTATCCTCATTAGGGTCGCGGGTATGCTGGAGCCTATACCAGCTGACTTTGGGCGAGACGCGGGGTACATCGCACATGCAAACTTTTCATTTTCCAACTATTTCCTCCTTTCACTATCATGACTTTCCTCACATCATATTTTACTTCTTTCTTGTAACATTACATTTTCCACAACCTAATTTTCCCAAAATTATTTTACCTGTTGTTTTCTCTTAATTTAACAACAGAGGTCGCCGGGGACCGAGAAGTCTGGACTTCCCTACTGAAACTACTGCCCCTGCGACCCGGATAAGCGGAAGAAAATGAAATGGAATGGGCACATCTTTAGTACAACTGAATATATATGCACGCTTGCAAATGAGACTAAAAAACATAACAAACAAGTTAATAAAATTAGGCAACACTCTGCCCGTCTGTTATTACACATTATAACACTATTCTCCCTTCATAAATAACACAACATCAGAAACGGATCTAGGGTAAACTTTTTGGCAACCTTGCTTACCCACTCTGACATCCACCTTCCGCACTTTGTCATCTTGACTGGGAAACACATTTTCAATCACTCCGACAGGCCATTGATTCCTCTTGACTTGCGCATCTTTAAGAAGAACAATATCTCCTTTACTAAGATGTGGTCTGTCTGCATCCCATTTGCATCGTCGCTGAAGACTGGTCAAGTATTCCTGGCGCCAGCGTTTCCAGAAAGCTTCTGCCAGCGCCTGCACATGTTTCCATTGTTTGCTGTACAGGGTACCTATGTCACAATCCACCAGAGGTGATGTGACTCTCCCAACTTTCTGGGTTAAAAGCATAGCAGCGGTAAGAACAGTCGGCATATCAGGGTCGGATGACACGGGAACCAGAGGTCTGGCATTGATGATGGCCATCACTTCTGCCATGAATGTGACAAGGATCTCATGCGTGAGATGAATGTTTTTGTTTTGAGCAGCAGTCCATCCAAAATTCTGAAAGCGACGCCTATCATTTGTTCCCATGTGCCACCCATGTGTGAGGATTGGGGAACGTTAAAGGTCCAGGGGCTGCCGTTTGCCTCAAGGTAGGATGTGAGTTCACTGTTCCCGGGCTTCATTTGGAGTTCTTTGCATGCACCAACAAAGTTTGTTCTCCGGTCAGAACCAAAGAGGCGGACCGGACCGCGTATAGCAGTGAATCTCCTCAGTGCGTTCACAAAAGTTGAAGTGGACATAGATTCAACTACCTCACTATGCACAGTCCTGGTTACTAGGCATGTGAAGAGGAGAGTCCAGCGTTTGTTCTCCGCAACACCTCCTCTTGTCCGGCGACAGCTGACGACCCAAGGTCCAAACACATCCACACCGACATTGGTGAATGGTGGACTTTGAACGACTCTTTAAGGTGGTAAGTTTGACATAATTTGTTCCTCTGTTGTTCCTCTCAATCTCTTGCAGATCACACATCTTTGTAAGAGACTCGACACTAGCCTCTTACCTCCGATAAGCCACAAGCCAGCAGTTCGAACAGCCCCTTCTGTAAGATGCCTGCCTTGGTGTGCAACCAGCTCGTGGGAATGTCGCACTAACAAGGTAGCAATATGATGTTTTTTGGGGACAATGATGGGGTGTTTTTCTTCCCAGGGAATATCTGCAGATTGCAAGCGCCCCCCAGCTCTTAGTAGGCCATCAGAATGAGATGGGATTTAGCTTCCTCGGCCTAATCGTCTTTGAGATGCCACCACTTGTCGTTAGACACCTAATGTCGTCAGCAAAGGCATCCTGCTGCACACTTTTGATTATTGCAATCCTTGCGTGTGTTTATTCATCAATCTTACTATTTGAGTTTTTTGTGTGTGATCTGATCCTTTGGGTAATTTTGGCTGCAACTCGACAAAGCGCCTTCCAATTTGAGAACCTTCAAACCGGTGTGAGCCAAGTTCACATAAAGTTGCCTTTGTGTTGAAAACGGTGACTTCAGGATGCACCTCTGCGTCTGTGTTTGGTTCAGTAAGAACAAGATCAAGCAAAGAACTTGGGCTGGGTGTTGCCTGTTTTCTTGTATAAGAAGGCAGGTCCTTTAAACAAGTTTGTGTCCTTCAGATGTGCTGCTGGTACAGCTCGTGTGCCATGATCTGCAGGATTGTGTTCCGTGCTGATGTAATGCCGTTGCTCTGGACTTGAGGACTTTCTGATGCGAGAAACTCTGTTAGCGACGTACACATAAAATCTTCTTGTGGTGTTGTAAATGTAGCCTAACACAACACGACTGTCTGTGTAGAATGTAACTTTGTGGAAGTCTATGTCAATTTCTTCTGTGATCAAGTCTTTCATTTCCACAGCAAGAACAGCAGCGCACAGTTCCAACCGTGGAATAGTGTGTGGAGGATGGGGCGCTAACTTGGCCTTGCCCATTATTCATTTCAACATGGATGTGTCCTTCCACATCGATTGTTTTGAGGTATGCAACTGCCGATATTGCCATAGAAGAAGCATCGCAAAGGATACAGAGTTCTCAGAGTGATGTGTGTATGTATGGTCTCTTAATATGCAGCTGTTGAAGCACTTGGAGGGATTCTGTCCACCGATTCCACTGATCTTCCTTGGTAGGAGCATCCCAGTCAGCTGTTTCTGAGGACAACTCTCTAACTAGAGCCTTTCCATGGATTATGACGGGAGAAACACATCCCAGAGGATCATATTGCCCATTTATAGTAGACAAGACTCCCCTCATTGTGAAAGGTCTTTTCTCCTGGGTCACACAAAAGGTGAAGGTGTCAGACTCTAAGTTCCAGGTAAGTCCTAAAATGTGCTGTAGTGGTATGCGGTCAACTGCTAGCTTCAAGTCAACCAGGCTTTTAGCCCGCTCCTCAGAAGGAAAGGCTCCCATGACTTTACGACTGTTGGAGGCTATCTTGTGCAGTTTGATGTTGGACTCTGCCAAAATGACCTTTGTGCTCGTCAGAATGGCAATTACTTCCTCGTCTGTGGGAAATGAAGCAAGCCCATTCTCCATGTAAAAGTTCCTTTCAATGAAATGTCTGCTCTCAGTCCCATGCGCTTGCTCTCCATAACAAGCTGCTTTCCTCAAACAGTATAATGCAACTGACGGGGATGGGGCATTTCCGAACACATGCACTTTCATGCGGTGCTCTGTGATTTGCTTATTTGGATCATTGTCCTCAAACCACAAAAACCTTAAAAAGTCCCGATGGTCTGCACGGACAAGAAAGCAGTAAAACATCTGTTGAAAATCCGCCATTATGGCAACACGTTCTTTGCGGAAACACATGAGGACTCCCAACAGGGTGTTATTGAGATCTGACCCCCTAAGGAGAACATCATTCAGAGATATGCCCTCATGCTTTGCACTGGAGTCAAATACCACACGTATTTGTGTCTTTTTCTGAGGGTGGTAGACACCAAATATGGGGAAGTACCAGCGTTTTTGATTTGCAGACAGTGGTGGTGCCATCTCTACCTGGTCGGCATCAAACATTGCCTGCATGAACTTGGAAGAAATGTTCTCTCATATCTGGCTTCTTTTCCAGCATACGACGCAGTGATGCAAGACGGTTGACTGCTTGCATTTTGTTGTTGGGCAAACTTGGTCTATTTGGCTTAAACGGAAGAGGCGCGACCCAACAGTTAGATTAATTCATGAAAACATCCTTGTCCATCAGATTGAGAAAAAGTCTGTCATCAATGAACATGCCAAGTTTGTTATCCTGCAATGTTGTTTAAACAACGTCAGCGCCAGGTTTGCATGAGTGATCATTTGGACTTAAAGGGGGCGTTACATCTAGTAAATTGGGGGGAAATTAAGGCGCTGTGAAATTTGTCTTTTACAACAATGTTGCTTGTGCAGGGGGTGAGAACTGAATGGCGGCCACTTGACAGAACACTTGTCTTGAAGACATGGACGTCACGTAGTTTATGTGTCCTCCCTAGACACACGTCTCCTACAATCACCCATCCAAGGTCAAGGCGCTTTGCAAACGGTGCATTATTGGGTCCGTTGCGCTTTCCCCGTACCTTGGGCCCCTGGATTAAGTCACGTCCGAGAAGAAGTAGAATAGCTGCATGTGGGTCTAATGCTGGTATTTTATTCTTGAGAAAGGTGAGGTGAGCATGATGCTTGGCTATTTCTGGAGAAGGAATTTCTGACCTGTTATCTGGCAGCATCTCACAATTAATCAGGGGAGGCAGCGGGATTTGAATACTGCCATTAAATGACTCCACAATAAAGTTGCTAGCAAGTCGACCTGCTGTCTCAACTACTCCTGAACATGTCTTCAAGGTATAGCATGGTCGTTCTCCAATAATGCCAAAGTGTTCAAAAAACTGCTCATCATTCACAACATATCTGTCTCTTGGTCCAGCAGGAAACACAGAAGCGAGACAGATTTTTGAACATGACCTTGAAGTGTTGTTCATGCCACATACTGTACCTCTGTTCATTTTGACGTGACCAATGGAGCAGCGTCCACATGTTGCTCACCGCCATGATCTGAAGTGCCAATAGATGTCTTGGCTTTCCACGGGCTCGGACTCGGGTGTAGCACAGTAGAATGCTTGTTGCTATTGCCTTCTTTGCACTGCACAGTCTCTGGTTGAAGCACAACACTTAAAACAGATAAAACAGATTTAAATAAGCCTTCCTTTCCTCCAGTGTTTTGTTCCTAAAGGTACGGCACTTTCTCAAAGGGTGAGGCTTATTTTGAAGTGGACACTGCTTATCTGGATCACATTCATTCATCACTATTTGCTGAAACATCTGTCTTTTTTTGCAGATACTGACGTTTTCACATTACGACCGTATGACAAGCTGTTTTCAAACTTTGAGGTGAACACAGTTCCTGTTGCAAGATTAGCCAAACTTGGATCGTTGCGTGTTTTAACTTGTTCACAAACAAAGTTTACAAACACTGAGAAGGGAGGGTAGGGTACCTTGTGCTTTTCTTTGTAGTGAGATCCCACATTGATCCACTTTTCCTGCAGATTGTGTGGGAGTTTTTGGACTACGGGAGTGACTCCTCGTGAAGAGTTAAGGTACACGAGCATCCACTTGATCTTGCAGCCTCGAGTTCCAGGAGGATGTCTCCTTATTCTCTTAGCCTTGGATTGTCTTTCATTATGATTTTTGGAAAATTGTCTACCTTTTTCCGGAGTGCATTTTCAATTACTTCAGGTGAGCCGTAAACTTCTTCCAATCTCTGCCACACCATCCGGAGGCCTGATGATGCACTGTGGAGGAACACAGCTCGTATTCTTTTAGCCTGTTCAGATGAAGAAGGTCCAAGCCATTTGCACAGCAAGTTTCTTCCCTTTCTGACAGTTTGAAGTCACTGACACAGCTGAGGAAAGCTGTCTTTCAGGCCCAGTAATTTTCTGGAAGATCATCACCAACATCAATAGCCCTGAGCTCACCATCTCTCGTCGCATTAAATAAGATGCAAGATCTGCTGTAGGCACAGCTGTGGGTGGGCTGACATTTTGCTGTTGTGGGCTTCGGTGATTGGGAACTTGCTGTGCATTTTGAGGATTTGGAGGTTGCTGAGGTGAGCTGTCATCAGGGTGCTGAGGGTTGCTGTGACGGCACTGTGTTAGTAATGCACATAGGACTCCACCCAGCCTCTACACCGGGTACATGTTGTGAAGAAACTCGATGCATTCATGGTCACAGGTTTCACTTTGTGTTGGGTCATCCTGTTTCACATAGCTGCTTGCTGTACCACCGCTGTCCATAGCTTGCTGGTGCATTGGTGGCTGTGATGTGCTAGGCACCTTAGCATTAAATGGAAAGGTTGTCACCGGAGCCATTGTGGTTTCATTTATGGCACTGCAGCGTGGTAGTGCATCAAAGCTCCAAACTGTACTTTCACTTGCACTGCCTCTGTTTGAAGTTTGCTTCATCGTTTGAATTTGCCATTTCTTCTTCTGTACCATGGATACAGCCTTGTTGAGTTGCATTTTTGTTTGTTTGCCTTTTTACTGTTTTGCTCCCGCTAAAAGTTAGCTCAGAAGACAGAAAACAGTTTCAAAATAAAGACTCTGCGGTTCCATTTTAGAGCCTTTACTTGAAGCACTCACATGAGAACTGGCACATTGTACATGTCAGCGGCAAGTGACTTCCTGAATATGGCACAGCAACTGAATATATATGCACGCTTGCAAATGAGACTCAAAAACATAACAAACAAGTTAATATAATTAGGCAACACAGTAATACTGCACATTTAAGAATGGCCAGCCTAAGGCATGCCTGTGCAGTGATCAGCTGTCTACTCAGCATCTTGATATTGTGCATATACTGTATTATCACAGTCAATTCCCACAGTGAAAAGCGACAGCAGACAGTTTGCACCATTTTTCCATCATCCAACCACTGTATACAATCATTAACAACATGCATGTTAAATTTAATGCCTCCCTAATTCAGGAGTCCTCATCCAAAAAGGATATTTTACATACAGTAGCTGGTTATTTTTTGCTTAGTATGAATTGATATGTAATTGTCTTGTAGTGTAAACAAGTATCTACCTATCTATCTAGTAATAACAAAAAAAAGGCTAATAACTGTTTCAAATTTGTTTACTGATATCGCATGTGTATGGTACTGCAGTGGTTCCCAAACTTTTCACAGTTCCGTACCCCTTCTGACCTAAAGATAATATACCCCTAAACTGACCTTTATGCTCTTTTGCTATGGTCTGTAAGCACATGGCACATAAAGTATTATCAGTAAAATGATGACACTAATGTTAAACATAATAATTGTAAGTAATTCTGAAAATAAAAGCAGAACAATTAACTTTGTATGAGGATTATAAGTGGACATATAGCTCAAATAGCATAGCATGAGCACTAAGCAAAGGGGTAACAACATCATTAAAGCAAAACATATGCATTTATGCACAGCATTTATGTGAACAAGGACAATGAAAGAATAGAAAGTACATGCCGATGTTTGAGCAGCGTCGGATAAAGTCATACACATAAATTTCAATTTGCACCACAAGGCAGAGAACTATGGTGAGTTCAAGGATACAAACTGAAAAAACTTGCAGCAACACCCGTAAAAGGCATTCTTAGTGAAGAATAAAGAGCAAAAACATGCACTCACTGTAAATAAATAAATAAATTACGGGCATTATTTTTATTGCTACATGGCAGACAAGTTACCAGTAGGTGCAGTAGATTCTCAGGAAACAAACAAGACCCAGCACTCATAAAATGCACGCTTAAAAGGCTGTGCAATTGCGAAAGGGTGTGTTCAAACATGTGGCAGTGTGGAATTCAATCAGTGATCAGTGATCAATTTTGTGAAAAAGTCTGTGTGAAGCTAATTTGATTTACAAGAATCCCACGCAAAGTCCCTTTGTTAAAAAAAAGGCATGTGCAGAAAGGGTCCGCACGGTGGCTGACTGGGTAGCATGATGGCCTCACAGTTAGGGAGTTCAGGGTTCGAAGCCCCTCAGAGGATTCATAAGACACTCCGTGTAGGACAATTTAATCCTCTGTGTCAATACAATCCTGTTATTATTAAAACCCCTGTGATGACATGTTGGTATTGGTTTGTTTCCCCTCCCATGAGCTCGCCACTTGTGGGAGGGGCCAAAGGGGTCGGGTGCAAAGAGAGCTGGGTGGCGGCCGGAGGCAGAGGCGTTGGCGGTCCGATCCTCGGCTACAGAAGCTAGTTGTCGGTACATGGAATGTCACCTCTCTGAAGGGGAAGGAGCCTGAGCTGGTGCGTGAGGTGGAGAAATTCCGGCTAGATATAGTTGGACTCACCTCATTGCACAGCAAGGGCTCTGGAACCAGTCCCCTCAAGAGGGGCTGGACTTCATTCCACTCTGGTGTTGCCAGCAATGAGAGGCGACGAGCAGGGGTGGCAATTCTTGTTGCCCCCCGGCTCCAAGCCTGCACGTTGGAGTTTAACCCAGTAAACGAGAGGGTAGTTTCCCTACGCCTTTGTGACAGGTTAAAATTATTAATATTATGTTAAAGGTGTTTTGTACACAAGATTGGAAAAGCCGATTACACAGGTTAAAAAGGGTTAAAAGCCGATTAAAGAAAATATACAGTTTTTTAAAAAAGTAAAAAGATTAATATTTTATTATTTTGATAAATGATTGTTGCATACAATAACATGACNAGTCCCCTCAAGAGGGGCTGGACTTCATTCCACTCTGGTGTTGCCAGCAATGAGAGGCGACGAGCAGGGGTGGCAATTCTTGTTGCCCCCCGGCTCCAAGCCTGCACGTTGGAGTTTAACCCAGTAAACGAGAGGGTAGTTTCCCTACGCCTTTGTGACAGGTTAAAATTATTAATATTATGTTAAAGGTGTTTTGTACACAAGATTGGAAAAGCCGATTACACAGGTTAAAAAGGGTTAAAAGCCGATTAAAGAAAATATACAGTTTTTTAAAAAAGTAAAAAGATTAATATTTTATTATTTTGATAAATGATTGTTGCATACAATAACATGACTGAAGTACTAAGAAAAATACAATGTGTACAATTTACATTTTGATAAAAAAGTTCGATAATTCTCGGGTCGATTGATTTTCCCTGTGAGAGATGTTTTGTGCGCTTGCGCAGAAGGTTCGGTGTTCTTTTGAATAAAGCGAGGTGAAGTGAAGACGAGGCTGCGACTCTCTCCTTTATTTTCACTCTCAAAAGTAACCACGTACCTCTCCTACTCTGTGGACCAGAGGGCGCAAAACCTTCGGGTGGGCGGACGGGTCCTGACTGTTGTTTGCGCTTATGCGCCAAACGGCAGTTCAGAATACCCGCCCTTTTTGGAGTCCTTAGAGGAAGTACTAGAGAGTGCTCCCTCGGGGGATTCCCTTGTTCTGCTGGGTGACTTCAACGCTCATGTTGGCAAGGACAGTGAGACCTGGAGAGGTGTGATTGGGAGGAACGGCCCCCCTGATCTTAACCCGAGCGGTGTCTTGTTATTGGACTTCTGTGCTCGTCACGGATTGTCTATAACGAACACCATGTTCGAGCAAAACGGTGTCCACATGTGCACTTGGCACCAGGCCACCCTGGGCCACAGTTCGATGATTGACTTTGTGGTTGTGTCGTCGGACTTGCGGCCACATGTTTTGTACACTCGGGTGAAGAGAGGGGCGGAGCTGTCAACCGATGACCACCCGATGGTGAGTTGGTTCCGATGGT
The DNA here is from genome assembly GCA_024372805.1 of Oostethus manadensis. Classification (NCBI taxonomy): domain Eukaryota; kingdom Metazoa; phylum Chordata; class Actinopteri; order Syngnathiformes; family Syngnathidae; genus Oostethus; species Oostethus manadensis. The sequence continues at coordinate 4,362,747 of QODF01000112.1, forward strand.
GGGGGAGGATGTTGGTCAGACCTGGCAGACCCAAACGCATTGTGAGGGTCTGCTGGGAACGCCTGGCAGAGTCCCCTGTCAGAAGGAGTTTCAACTCCCACCTGCGGGAGAGCTTTGACCATGTTCCAAGGGAGGCAGCGGACATTGAATCCGAGTGGGCGATGTTTCATGCCTCCATTGTCGATGTGGCCATTGGAGCTGTGGCCGTAAGGTGGTCGGTGGCTGTCATGGCGGTAATCCAAGTACCCGTTGGTGGACACCAGTGGTGAGGGATGCCGTCAAGCTGAAGAAAGAGTCCTATCAGGCCGTCTTGGCCCATGGGACTCTGGAGGCAGCTGACAGGTACCCGAAGGCCAACCGGTCTGCAGCTCTGGCGGTCGCTGAGGCAAAAACTCGGACATGGGAGGAGTTCGGAGAGGCCATGGAAAACGACTTCCGGATGGCTTCAAAGAGATTCTGGACCACCATCCGCCGTCTCCGGCGGGGGAAGCAGTACACAGTCAACACCGTGTATGTTGGGGACGGTGTGCTGCTGAACTCGAATCGAAATGTTGTGGACCGGTAGAGGGAATACTTTGAAGACCTCCTCAATCCCACCGACACGCCTTCCAACATGGAAGCAGTGTCTGGGGACTCTGAGTCGCCTTCGCCTATCTCTGGGGCTGAGGTCCCCGAGGTGGTCAAAAAGCTCCTTGGTGGCAAGGCCCCGGGGGGTGGATGAGATCCGCCCGGAGTGCTGCGGGAATATGGGGTATCGGACCGCCTAATCCGGGCGGTTCGTATTGCCGGCAATAAGTCGGACCCGTTTCCAGTGAGGGTTGGACTCCGGCAGGGCTGCCCTTTGTTGCCGATTCTGTTCACTACTTTCATGGACAGAATTTCTAGGCGCAGCTAGTTGCGTTGAGGGATTTCAGTTTGGTGGCCGCAGGATTCGATCTCTGCTTTTTGCAGATGATGTGGTGCTGTTGGCTTCATCGAGCAGTGACCTTCAACTCTCACTGGATCGGTTCGCAGCTGAGTGTGAAGCGGCTGGAATGAGTATCAGCACCTCCAAGTCCGAGTCCACTGTTCTCGCCCGGGAAAGGATGGAGTGCCATCTCCGGGTCGAGGATGAGGTCCTGCCTCAAATGGAGGAGTTTAGGTAGTTTAGGTTTAGGAGTTATGAAAGAATGGAACGCGAGATGGACAGGCGGATTGGTGCAGCGTCTGCAGTGATGCGGACTCTGCACCGGTCTGTCGTGGTGAAAAGAGCTGAGCCAAAAGGCAAAGCTCTTGATTTACCGGTCGATCTACGTTCCTACTCTCACCTATGGTCATGAGCTTTGGGTAGTGACCGAAAGGACAAGATAATGGGTACAAACGGACGAAATGAGTTTTTTCCGCAGGGTGGCTGGGCTCTCCCTTAGAGATTAGGGTGAGAAGCACTGTCATCCGGGAGAGACTCGGATAAGAACCGCTGCTCCTCCGCTTTGAGAGGAGTCAGATGAGATGGCTCGGGCATCTGGACAGGATGCCTCCCGACCGCCTTCCTGGGGAGGTGCTCAGAGCAAGTCCAACCGGTAGGAGGTCTCAGGGAAGACCCAGGACACGTTGGAGAGACAATGTCTCCCAGCTGGCCTGGGAACGCCTCGGCATCCGCTGGGAAGAGCTAGACAAAGTGGCCGAGGAGAGGGACCTCTGGGCTTCCCTGCTTAGATTGCTGCCCCCGCGACCCGACCTCGGATAAGCAAAAGAAAATGGATGGATGGCATGTGCAGAAAACATTACAATTTGCCAAAAAACAACTGGCTTACAGAGAAATGGAGAAACATTTTGTTGACAGATTAGAGTAAAAATGTTCTTTTTGGGTTTGGGGGCTGCAGACAGTTTGTGAGACGACCCCCAAACTCTGAATTCAAGCCACAGTACACAGTGAAGCATGGTGGTGCAAGCATCATGAAATGGGCATGTTTCTCCTACTATGGTGTTAGGCCTATTTATCCCATAGCAGAGATCATGGATCAGTTTGCATATGTCAAAATACTTGAAGAGGTCATGTTGCCTTACGCTGAAGAGGACATGCCCTTGAAATGGGTGTTTCAACAAGACAATGACCCTAAACACACTAGTAAACCAGCAAAATCTTGTTATGTTGTTATGTTATGGAGTGACAAGCCCAATACCCGGACCTTAATCCAGTGGAGAACTTGTCGGGTGACATCAAAAATGCTGTTTCTGAAGCAAAACCAAGAAATGTTAATGAATTGTGGAATGTTGTTAAAGAATCTTGGAGTGGAAAAACAGCTGAAAGGTGCCAAAAGTTCGTTGACTCCATGCCACACAGAAGAAGTTATAAAAACTGTGCTCATACAACTAAATTTTAGTTTAGTGCTTCACGGGATTGCAAAACGAAAGTTGTACAAAATAGTTTTCAGTTTGTAAAGTCAACGGCAGACACTGCTACTTTTTTTACCGCCCCCCTTTCTGCTAATTGCACAACTGCACAACCTTAAGAGCGTGCTTATCATGAATGCTGGGTCTTGCTTGTTTTATGAGTATCTACTGCACTTACTGGTAACTTATTTGCCATGTAGCAATAACAATTTACTAATAACAGTGATTAATCAGGTTAGTTCCATTGCACTGCTATTATTTTTAGCTCACCTTAGAAAATGCACTATTTAGCCACGGCGCCACATAAGAACATCAGTTCTCCATCAGCACACAATATAAATGCAATCTTCAAACACTTTTTATGCAAAACATAAACATGAAACGTACTTATTTGTTCATAACACGCACATTAACAACTTCATGCTCTGTCTCCTTTCTTCTGCACTGTACTCCCTGCACTGTGCAGGACTACTCGCGAGGCGTTCATGTGCATTATGTAACTACATGTAGGCATGCTGTTTTGAATTTTTATTCATACACACCTACCCCCGATAACATTTAGTGTACCCCTAGGGGCATGAACTAATTATCTATCTACTTATTTAATTAGAAATGTGTTGCTCTGTGACTTTGAAACGACACTGTCAATTGCCCGGGTATCCACAACCCGGAGTGATATTAAACCGAGCTTTTCCCAAAACAGGGACAATTAAACTGTGTCACTCAAAATCAAATTACGCAATCATCGAGGGAAGAAGCGAGGGACCAAAAAGTTTCGATTACAAATATAGTCTATATAATGATGACAATGAAGCTCGCCCTGGGTTACCGTTTTAAGGGATCGCTCTATGAAATTTAAATTACAGTCTCTATAAGGTTGTAATGGTCCAATATTTTATTCATGAGGTTGTGACCATGTCATGTCCTTCTTTTTATATTTTCACACAGTATGAAGTACAGATGACTGGTACAAATGTGATATTTGGTAGCAAGAGATAAAATATGATGCATTATATAACAATTAATAACAGCAGCAGTCGCATGTCCCAAGGTGTCCCAAGATGGATTCATAGGCAGCTTTTAAAGATCAAAAACTGATGGTCTAAATCTTTTTTTTTTCTAAATAATAATAAATTACTGTCAATTATTGCCAGCTTTGGTCCCCCATGTTTCATTTACATGAGCTGAGCACGATGTTGATATTCATTTACTGATGTAATAAATGTGTGAACGCAAACGCCTGTGAAAAATGACTGCTAAAGGTCTGCTGCTGAGATTAATTGGGGACCTAGCAAAACACAAGTGTGTGTGTGTGTGTGTGTGTGTGTGTGCGTGTGTGTGTGTGTGTGTGTGTGTGTGTGTGTGTCAGTGTGACTCTACACCGCCTGAATGTAAAAGATGGATTTTTATGGAGACGGATTGCAAGCCAGCAGGGAAACAGAGTAATTATGATGTGGTGGGAAGCAAAGTGAAAGCCGTCCTTAAGAAGTAGCCCTCTGGCCATCAGATACTCAAGCATACTTCATTGCATCACATGGCCAATTACATTGTGTGTCACTGAGTGATTTATGGCTCCAAAGCGAGATCGTTCTTTACAGGCGGTCGGAAATGAGCGGGCGACTGCATTGTATGTTCGTAGATTAGGTCTTTCCCATTTGACATGCACAACATAGCCCATGGTGTGTTTTAAAAGGGTTAACCTGAAACCAGTTTACAAGCAGAAATATGCACACAAACATGCTGAAGTGTACACACACATGGCAGGCGCTATCAACTGCGGATGTATTTTCATATGTGAACAATGCTACCCTGTCTTGTGGTGACAGTTGACTAATAGAATGTCAGGGAGGGCAACCACACAGCCACAATTTGCAGTGGTATACAGTAGTACTGAATGTAAATTCATCCGTTCCCGTAGGTCTGAAGACTGCAAGCTGTGAGGCAGAAGGGGCAAACAGAGATTCACACAGACACCACCTTAATGTTTTGTTTTTTAATTACATTATTTTCTATATCAAAATGCTGGCCCTTGCAACTTTCTTTGGCTCCATGGTGGAGCCGTGATCAGAAGAAAAGCAGACACTAGTGGAGTAGTTCCCAAAGAACTGCAGAGTCAACCTCTGCTGAAATCATAAGTGCTGTTTACACTTGCACGTTCTTTGCCTCCGCATTGTCTCGTAATTTGCTGTGGCAATGAGTGTCATTTATTTATTTATTAATGGGGCGGCTGAAGAGCAGTAAGACTAGTCTGCGCACTCTTCTCGCATAAATTACGCACTTGGCACACAATTCAGGACTGAAAACGGCACACTTTTGCACAAAATGACCACACCCCTGCACAACATACTGTATTTACACCTTGTCTAGTACTGTTTCTGCAGAAAGAGAATGTGCAAAGACGAGGAAGGAGGCAATAAACTATAAAAAAAAAGAAGCACTTACAGTGTGGAAGAGGGGCCCTGATATGCTTTTTTTCTTTTCTGACCTATAAATGTTGTGTTCTCGCGTTAAATGATGCCAATGTGTCAGATAATGAGCTCTCCGCATTTGGAAGTGAGCCCTGAAAGCAGGTTGGGATGGCTCTGCACGCTGTGTTTCACAGAGTTATTTCAGCACCAAGGTCCGCTGATGTCACAAAACCTGGCCTTTATTATATGGGTAACTTTGTCCAATGGATCCCAGGAAATGTTTGTTCGGGTGTGAGGGAAAGCTAATTTTGTTTAGCAATACAAAGCTGACCATCCACCAAAACTGTTGCTGAAGTCCGACATCTTTCCAATGGTACTTGGCCTTGTTAAAGAGTCAGAAGAACAAGCTGTAAGTAACAATTTATCAGTGTCCTAACTGTGTTTATTTTGGGTAATTATTTGGACACAAATGGTGGTCTGTGTAGCATTATAAAGTGTGCATACAGGGAGTGCAGGGAGCTTACCTGCATGCATGCAAATTACAAGCACATTAATGTCTGCAGCTGCTAATAGCTGTTAAAAACGGACATTTAAAAAAAAGTTTTTCGAAGGGTTCCGAGTCACATATTTTGGGGCCATTTACCATTAAAACAAATTAAAATTACAACAACAACTTATGTAAGTGTATCTTATTTTGGATTGTGCTTTGTGAGTGTTCAGAGAAGATCTTGTCCCTCATACAGAGGGCTGTGTCAGGAAGGGCATCCGACGTAAAACTTTTGCCAAATTAAAACATGCGAATAAACAGAAGAAAACGGATTCGCTGTGGCGACCCCTGAAGGGATAAGCCGAAAGGAAAAGAAGAAGACTTATAGCTTGGATGAAAGGAGGCTAAATTCTTCACTCTATCAAACTCGCTTTTCACTTGCTCAGTAAATGCAGCTTCTGGGTGGACATCTGGACTCAACATTCGGAGTACAATACACAGGTAAGCCTGCCGCAGAAAGATTCCAGCTTGAATAGTCATGTCTAAGGATGTCCCATTTTACCGATTTGCTATTTCACCTTATTTCAATTTAAAGCCTATCACCAAATAAAATTAAGATGGTAATGGACGTACACTCCCTGTCAAAATGCTAAGAGCAGTTGAAAAATTGCAAGAATTGACATTCTGCATATCTTAACAGAGCTTCAAAATGCAAAAATCGTCAGCTGAAATGAAGGGTGTTACTCGTGCAGAATGCAGTCCAATAACCAACAGAATCTGCGAGAGGAGGGTTTAAAAAAAAAAATCTTCAAAGGCCCTGTCTCCTTCAATGCCTTTTTTTTTGCCTGTTTGGAATTTTGGACATTGAAAGGTGGAAGAAAGTTTTATTCTTGAATGAGAAAAAAATGTTTTGTTGACGGCCTTGATGGCTTCCAGTGTTATTGGCGTGACAAGGAGATCCCACTGGAGTTGTTTTCCACACAGCACAGTGGAGTGGGTGCCATCATAATCTGGGGTGCTTTTTCTACCAATGGAACAATGAAGCTTCTGGTTGTGCATGGGTGTCGAACGGTAGGTGGCTATGTGGAGATGTTGCAGGAGGCATCCTACATGACTGAAGGCCCTCGTCTGTGTCGTAAAGACTGCTTTTTCAACAGCACACCGCTGCAGGTCACAGTCGCCGCCTGACAAAGAACATCCCACCTGTTCCCCTGATCTAAATACTTACTTTCAACTTTAATTCATTAATCTGTAGATATTATTATTACTTGGCAATGTTACTAATTGCCAAATACTATTTCTGGTTATTCTTTTCTCCTTGGTTTTCTCTGATGTGTATTGCTTGTTTGTTTTAGTCCAGAGAAACTTTACATTACAGGAAAACGTACAGCAGAAATACATCTGCCTTGCCTGGCATGTGGAAAAATTGATAAACTGCGTGCTTTCAAACTGCATGCCGATACGTCTGATGAATATTTCTAAGAAATATATTTACAGTGTGTAACCTCAAATAGCACTGCTCTTGGGATAAAACCAGCAGAACTAAGACATATTAGATGCAGCACTGAGGCTTCATGGAATATATTCATAGTGTTTCTGCCAAAGCAAAGTTAATATGATTCAAATATGAGGCAGAAAACAATTTTTTTTGTCTCTTTTTAGACACTATAGTCCAGAAGCAACATTTTAGGTCATGTTTTGATGCAGTTATTTACTGACCAGGATAGATACGGCTGACTGACATCGTTACCCACTTGTGGCAGTTTTGCATATGCAAAAATGTATAACTATGAAACGCAATTTAGCAGGACTGTCAGATAGCAGCAGCCTAATCTTGAACTCCGTTGGGCCATTGGAACAAAGCCACCTGCTGCTGTCATAGTTGTCACAAAGCTTACTTGCATCTGTCTTTTCTCCCCTTAGTGTAACTTACTTGATATTAGACTTGTGCCACTGAGCTTTGTGATACAATAAAATGCAAACATAGTGGGATTTAAGTTAAGATAAAAAAAAGACAAAAACCCAGATGGTAAAAAAAAACAACTAATTGGATAAATTACACATAATTCTGGTCTTTCCACTTGAAGTTTTGTATGCGCTGTTGTGACCTCTTGCGACGCCTTGATGTTTGCTGTCTGGGGATAAAGTCACCTAAGCAGTGAAGTGTTGTCTGTGCGCAGAGGACTTAAGAGTCGCAGTAGTCCTGAGGGTTGACAACATCTCGACGGCTCATGCTCATCCTTAATGCAAAAGTGAGACGGAAAGAAATCTTCAAAACCTCACTATGTCAGAGACATTTGTTGGGAGTGGAATGACACTTCAAAGAAAAATGTCTGAGAACCTTCCAGTAGCGTGAGCATTATATTTAGCTAGAAAAATCAGTCAAACTGAGACTGATTCATTATAATTCTATTTTGCAGATGTCTACATTGAGCAACAGGTAACTGGCAAACATATTTTTCTTTCATCATTAATCCCACTGTGCAGCAATTTAACAGGCTTTGAAAGGTCTTAGCAGGAAGGCAATTTCTATTATAGCATTGAAGTCCCATAATAGCCAATGATATTATTGTTTTACAGATCCTTAAATACAACAGAAAGTGAATTGTAGCTATTAATCAGATAACACAAACCACCGAGGGGTATGACTGAGCTAATGCGTACATGTCATGCTGAGAGTTAATTTAAAAATCCACTAAGACCACTTAGTGGATTTTTTCACTCTGATGAATGTTGCATGCTATTCAACCTACAAGTCGTGCTTTGTGAAGGTCATCTGCTACGGAAAGAATCGAGGCTGTGCATGTCCGTCAAAGTCATTCCATGTATGATACACAGATCGGGGGTGAAGAACTCGATTAGCTTTATTCAAAACTACAATATATATAAAATGTCAACCGTAATACAGTGGGACCATACAAAAAAAACTTCCGGATTTATTTTGGTTCGGCTTACAAAAGTTTGTCGAAACTTTATTTTTATTTTTTGAACCGTGCGCCATTAGAGTTGCTCTCCCATTGGCTATTTGTAGAAAAGTTTCCCACATATTTATCTCCCTCCCTCTTTCTCTCGCTCTCTCTCTCTTTCGCAGCCTACGACACAGGCACAAGCGTTAGAACGTTCCGTAATATTCATCATGTGTCCCAAGAAGATGAATCATAGTGAGGGTGCCAAGAAGCAGCGCCGTGTTTTTTCATTTAAGACAAAACGAGAGGTAGTCGAAAAAAACGAGAGAGGCATGTGTTTGAGCGACGTAGCCAAGAAATATGGAAGGAATCCTTCGACAGTAGCGACTGCGTTGAAGCAGAAGGACGCCATCAGAGCAGTGAAATGGCCGGGCACACCATTACGGTAACGCACCCGCCATTTACGAAGACATCGTAAAGCAGACGCGAGAAGAGGGAGGTGAGGGTACCTCATGTCAGGAAGAAATTCCTGAATTCAAGGCATCGCATGGTTGGTTCGATAGGGTCAAGAAGAGAACTGGAATGCACTTCGTGGTACGGCATGGCAACGCAGCGAGTTCCGACAAAAAGGCTGCTAATTTTGCAGGAGTGGTTGCAAACAAAGGGTATATTTCATAACAACATAACAAGAAACGGGCCTCTATTGGAAGAAGATGCCTCTCCGTACCTACATCACCGCTGAGGATACGAACATGCCTGGCCACGAGCCCATGAAGGACCACCTTACTCTTGCTATGTGCGCCAACGCAAGTGGCGACTGTGAAATCAAGCCCCTGCTGGTGTACCTCTCAGAAAGCCCAGAGCAAAACCCAGGGCATTCATCACGACTGCAAAATAACCACATTCTTGTCAGAAACAGTGCTAGCATTTTGCTAAAGAATTTTTAGAAAAGAAACGGAATTAAAAAATACCTCAAGGTGTCATCCATGTGGATGTTGCTTTTCTTCATTCACGATAAAGTCTTAAATGAAGGTAAAAATCACGTTAAATGTTAATTTACCTCTTTCATTCATCATAAGTATTTACATGCATTTTGAATTGAAACTAGTAAAAAGTGTTTTGTTAACAAAAGGATGAAGTGGATCTGCCTTTTTTATGCATTATAGGAAAAACTGACTTGGTTAGCGTGAATTGAAATTTGACTTGGACCTTTTAGAACAAATAAGTCACGTTTACCGAGGTCCCTATGTATTGCAGAATATGAGTCAAAAACATAAATCTGAACCAACTGCACACAAACTTGTAAAATAAGACAAATAATCCAAAAGAAGCAGATCACTAACCTAAAAACAAATAAATCATGTGGTTGTTTCTATATTGGAGTAAACAGACACAAATGTGCCTGTAATCCATTGACAGTTAAACAAGAAAATGAAAACAATCAAGTAGTGATTGGTAAAAGCAAACCTATACACAATTATTACTGTATTATGCATACTATGGATAATTATATTTGCAGGTTTGACTCAAGCCTTCCAAAACTGAGTGCATTTGAATTTGATTCAAGTGCCCCACATTTTGAACCATAAACTCAATGAGCAGTAAACAGTTTTGCTTTTCCTTAATACAGCCTCATGATTTGTTTTATGACAGAATGAGTCAAAGTACACTTGAATGTTCTGTATCTACACGTCGAACCAACAAGATGCCGACAGAAGATAGGTTGAAGCATGTCAAGACAGACGAGGGTGTTTTCATAATCCACTACTCTTCAGGGACTTTAGTTTGACAGAAGCAGGATTTTGCCATCTGATGTCAACTTTACATATGGTTTTAAGCTGCTTAAATATGTAATCTGTGACCTGGCGGACTCTTGCCATTAATGATTTAGTAGAGGAGAACAGAATCAAGGGCAGCTCAACAAACGCTGCCTATCCTAGTATGTGCTTTAATATAATCTCAAACCCTTTCTGGTCATAAAATAGGTTGAGGACTGATCTGCAGGGAAATATAAGGGAACTTTGCAGTGGAACATGGACTGCGCCAAGGTCAGGTGTCCTGTCTTACAAAACTGGGTCTCAGGACATGGAATGTCATCTTTCCTCAATAAACGTAAGCATAAACTGTATAAAATAAAGGTCAAGGTTCTCTGTGATTTAATGCATTCCCACTGGATGCCGCATAATCTCGCAGTGACTGACTGCTGACTCATACAGGGTTTAATGTTCCTTCGACCTTGAGTCAGCTGGGATAGGCTCCAGCTCTCGCAGAATACACTGTATAGAGTAACAATAGTTTGATGGATGGGTGATAATGTGGTTATATTTTAAAACCAAGCCAAACTAAAACTGGCAAGGCTAAGTGTACTTTAAAAGCAGATCCCCTGATACTCATTCTTAAAGTTACACCAGTGTGACAGATAAAAATCCTGATGAGGTTGTTATTGATTAAAAGTAGACATCACCATTCTGGCCAGGCTCTAAAATCAGGGCCAAGCTGATTCATGTTCTTCTCACGGAGGTTTATCTTTGCCTTAATGCCTCTTTGTTCGCTACTGTATTGGTGTTTCTGTCACTTTGTTAAAATCTATGGAGCAATATCACTCTCTTGGAACGGGCCCATCCTAGTGTCAGGCCTTAAAGATCTATAGCCCAATATGGCAGGGATGGAAAAGGAGAAAAGAAGCGGTAAACTCATAAAGCTACAACACACTTCTATTCTGATTGATGATACTCACCATCCCCCATAAGAAAACCAGTAGCTAACATTTGAGGTAAAAATAGTTCTGAAAAGGTGTCTGAAAATGAACGCCTGGCCTAACTCCTATAGCTTACGATTGCCTGTGAAAGCACTCACTAGAGAAATGGATATGTGTAATTGTTTTAGCTGCACCATTCAAAAACACACCAGCTGTTGTAGCATGAAATTATTTTCAGTCAAGCTCCCCGTGCTGATTGCAACACGTTTTTTGTGATTATGGCTATTATGGCTGGCTATGTGGTTACAGTTCCTCCAACTGCCCAGTTTGGGCCACATCCATGTTGCTGTACGCTACTAACAAGGTGTCCGCTCTGTCTCTGAATGACCACTTTGGTTATGGGAATTATCCTGATGACTAACAACATAAATTGTACAATATTTGAATGTTTTGCTTTTTGTGGTATGTTGAATTACAACTGAAGGCTTACCCTTAAAGTCCTGAAGGCTGTTTGACAGTGAATGTATTCATACATGAAATTAAAGCCTCATAAAGGAGAGTTCAAGACTTGATCTCAAGTTGTACAGTTACGTTTGTGGATGCAACGGGGAGACATGATTCTGGTGCAGTTGAATAGATTCAGTTTTTAGACTGGATGCCCTTACTGATGCAACCGTCCTATTCGCCGGGCTTGGGTCCACCACTTTGCTCCAACCCATGTAGCTGCATAAAAAGCATTGAGCCTCCTCAGTAATGGTCATGAAGGCCTCTCTCCAAGTAGTCCTCAACTCCATCCACTGTATTGCACACAAGCTATGGTCACACTACAGAGTATGTGTGACTTATATAGGATTTTTTCATGTCAGTGTGTACAGACACAAACAGCCAAAAACTAATTCTTCCAAAATTCGGTGTAAAACTATTTGATTAAGAAACTGTCAAAAGGAAGGAAACAATGAGTTCAGTCCTAAAAAACAGAACCCCGACAAAGAGCTACAGTATGTAAGGATCAAGACATCATAGGAGGGGACGACGTAGTAACAATGTAGTAGCATAGTCAAGGCTTTGGAACAATACATGGCTTCATGCTAGGGTCTCCAAAAGTCACTAATAACAAAATCTTGTTGCTTTCTTGAAATAGAGTCAGTCCTAGTCAGGGTAAATGGCAACGTATGGCAATATAAATTATCATAACTATTTTTTTTAACAACACTGGCCCTAACAGTGTCTGCCGAAAACAATTCTGGCAGGTTGAGTCACCATTTAAGGACCAGGTACCAAATGCACAGTCCGCCACTCAACTTGTGTAACTGAAAATCGTCTCCAGGTTACAGTGATGCTGTCTCTGGGAATTGCTCTGTGCTGAGACTAGCAGGGGCGTTCATTTGATCGCGAGACTCTTCTTCATTAGACTCAGGTCATGTTCAGACCCAGAACCAACAAGCATCTTTGGGGACTTCTTCATTAGTGAGCTGCTCCAAGGATGCATCTAATTGCTCTAACCACATCTTGGGGTGGTCTGGAAAGTAAGCTGCAAAAAAGCCAAAATGTTTTGAATGCATTTGTTTTTGTAATTCCATCTAAACGAGTAGGCACAATAATTGGCATTGTTAAAATTATTGTTTGTTCCAATTTGAGTGAAATCTACTGTTGTGAATTTCATTACCTGATCACTGTGTCATTGAGTTGAGAGTAGTAGTAGTAGTAATTTTATTCGGTCATTTCAAACAAAATGCACACCATCAAATACATGTATACATGTATACATACATAATAATCCTCTCATGACCGAAAGGGTTTAGGCTGAAGTAACAGATACTTATTACGCCTAACCCTGTTTAAACTATAAGAAAAACCCCAAGATAATACAGCATATTAACAGACATATGCAATTTTACAATGTACAAACT
>QODF01000025.1:0-14077 GCA_024372805.1 Oostethus manadensis
GAGCTTCCCATGAAGATGCACGAGTCGCAGCCGTCACCAAAACCCCACAGGCCGGTTTACACAATGTCAGGCACATTTGAATGCATTTAATAATCACAACAAGCACTGTTTAACGTAACTATCTGAATCAGCACATACATTTTAGTCTTTTTGACTGTCCCATCTGCCTCTGTCGTGCCGTCTCCACCACCTCATTCTCCTCATCGATGGGCAGTGGATCTGATATGGATGTGGTTAATTGTAAATAAACCCTTAATCAAACGTATTGACAACTTTGATTGTGTAACGGAGAATTGCAAAAATGATGATAATGAATTGGGTAATAGAAGTTCATCTCACATGCAAACACAAGTGACAAGGGCCAGACCTCCAGAGCATGGCAATGCGTCTTATATGCACAGTTGCTTCGGATTTCATCCCCATTATGCATAGTTTTTGTTTATTCATATTACATATTCATATTATATTACACATGTAATAAAATGGCCACCGTGTGCTTCTGGTGCTCTTGATAATTTTTGTTTTGCCTTCTTCTGACATGATTGAACTGTTTTTATACGGGCCAACGGTTCTCAGTACGTCAGGTATTTACGATACTAATTTACGATACTTGTAATCTCCTCCCAGGCCATTTTTGCATCATCAGCCTGTGGAGGTCTGCTCATGTGACCGTATATCTGGCCACGGCGAGCTTGGACCTCCCGAACCAAAACATCACTTTTCGTCTGGGAGAAGTTTGGCCGTCTTACGTTGTCTTCATTCATAATGGACAAAACTCGCAATTCGCTTCGCCAGGAGTTTATTTAATTGGTGAAGATTTGACTTGGCTGTGTTAAACCCAGTCATGCCTTCTATCCTCCCCTTTTGCCACTTGCACCGGTAGGGGGGTTTCTTTTTCTATGGTTTGGTGTGTCAAGTGGTTCCACCCGCGTGTCTGTTCACAGCGCCACATGTGAGTGTGTTTCGTGTATTATATTACTTCCATTCAGTGATCTGTTCTCATCTGGATGGAACTGTTTACTAATCCGGCCCCATTTGGATGCAACTTTTCTTCAACTATTATTATCAGTCATTAACAATTATCAACAGTGATAAAATGTTTCATAACAAAATGTTTCGAAATATAGTCCAAAATGTTCATACATGATATGCCTCTGACACGTGAGAGCCACCATGACAAAAGCAGGAAGGAAATGTGAGGGAAACATTTTCACACATATTGCTATCTGGCCAGAACAGGAGTGCTAATGAATGCATGCAAATGCTCATAGTTCTGTCCAAGGAGGAGGACGGGAGGCCTTCAACTGCAACTTGTAGCCGACATTCATCTATTTTCAAACTCAAATAGAATTTCCTCCCACATTCCAAAAACATGTATGTTAGGTTAATTGGATCCAAAAACATGCATGTTAGGTTAATTAGCGACTCTAAATTGTCCATTAGAGTGTAAATGTGAGTGTGAATGGTTGTTTGTCTATATGTGCCCTGCGATTGACTGGCGGCCACTCCAGGGTGTGTCCCCACCTCTCGCCCAAAGCCAGCTGGGATAGGCTCCAGCATCCCCGTGACCCTAATGAGGATAAGCGGTACAGAAAATGAATGAATGAACGAATGAATGTATTTTAATAGTTGCAGTTTTTAGCGTTGTAGAACTGCATTGCAACTTTCTGAAGCATTTCTTATATTTCTTATAGGCTTATGTTGCTTGGCCAAAAAAGGCCGTCACCGCCTGGATTTAACTGAGCAAATAGATAACCGCTTCCCATTGGACACTTATGTTTTAGGTAGAAACACATTATTTAACACTAATATAAGAAGGGGTAAGCTGAAAGGAGAAGAAGAAGATGTGCAGTCATTAGCTTCTCGCTTGTTAAATAACCACATCTTGTGGTCGTGGAGAAGATGCTAGTCTCTTCCAAAAAAGGTCAAATTATCGGCATGCATCAAGCATGAGAAAACATCTAAGGAGAATGCTGAAACCGCTAAAAATTGGGTTAAGAACTGTCTAATGCATTATTAAAAAGTGGAAGGACTTGGCGGAGTGGTCCTAACCGCCCATTCTCAGTACAAGATGAAAAATTAAAGCCACTCTGGAGATAAATAAACATAACATTGCAGAAGCTCGTGGCAAATGTGTGTCAGTAAAAAGGCAAAAAATACTTGTGTAAGACCTTTCATATTGACGAGGCAGTGTTATTACTACACTATTTATACTATCACTGGACCTATTTGTATTGTACTGGTGAGCATAACGTTGGGCTAGTGCGTCGGTCTAAAATAGCCTTTCGCATGATCATTTAAATGCCATTTAATTAAAAAAAAAAAGTATAATCGGGCCGCATGGTGGTACTCCGGTTTCCTCCCACATTCCAAAAACATCCATGTTAGCTTCATTGGCGACACTAAATTGTCCATCGGTATGAGTGTGAGTGTTTGTTTGTCTATATGTGCCCTGCGATGGACTGGCGACCAGTCCGGGGTGCACCCCGCCTCTCGGCCAAAGTCTGCTGGGATAGACTCCAGCATCCCCGTGACCCTAATGAGGATAAGCGGCACAGAGAATGAATGAATGAATGAAAATGTGTAGCCCCAGTGATGTGGGAATCATGAGGGTGTTGAGTTACAGCGCAGCAGATTGATAATTGACTTGACTTGAAGGCACCACAGCAGCACAGAACCACCCACTGTAGGAAGGAACATACATGATTTTTTGGCAATGGTAACTTAGTAAAAGTGAACAGCAGCATTTGGAAAATAACACATTAAAATGCCAGCAAAACAAATAATGAGTTATCAGATACAAAAATCAGATGTGTCCCTAATTCTTTGGGGGTAACGAGAAGCTCCAGCGTGTTGCCGGCCCCCACAATAACTTCAAAGCCTTTCCCCACGAGAGCTTGTTGTTGCGTAACAACCGGGACGTTTTCCACGGTAGTGCGTGTAGTTTAGACAGAACATACAGTACTTGTCAAGCCGTACTTATGCCCGTTTGCACGTCTAGATCCCCGCTCCTCCCACTCCACGCCGCACGGGAGAGCCCCACAAACCACATGAAAAGCCCTCCTACCTGCATGGCAAAGACCCCCAGCTCCTGCGAGGACAGCTTCTGCATCTGCGAGGACAGAACTCGCGCTTCTTCCAGAATGGAAAACTCCGCGTCCGCGCGACAATATCCCCAGGAAAGGGCACAGCACGTGAGGAGGACGCCCCACAAACACGCCGCCCAGCCCCCGGGAAGCACGAGGAGTGTCCCCCGGAGAGCCGCGCGCGGGCTCGGCGTCAAAGCCCAAGTGCTCTGCCTGCTCCGCCTCGCCATGACGGCGACGGCTCTTCCAAGCCGACAAGCGCCGAGTGTGAGCGGGGGGGGGGGAGACGACAACTCGAGAAGGAAACTACTTTGAAAACTTTGCGCTGTGGAGTCCGTGTGGCCTTCGCCTCACCGTTGACTCTCCAAAACGCCCGGCAGCGCGAAGCATGGCACTTCCTCGAAATCCCAGAGGAGAACAAAATAGATCCATGCGTGGAAAAGAAGATTTTTCTTTTAAAAGGCCGCCTGGTCGTCGTCCGCTCCTCTGAACTCCTACAAGTCTGGCAGAGAGTGTGAGAGAGCCCGAGATTCACCACAATGGGGGTGAAAGTAAGGGGCGTGGAAACGCCGTCCTACAGACATCCGGATACACAGATCAATGGATAGGGGTGCTGTGACGCCTTCAGGTACAACTGGGAAATCTTGTCAATGAGATTCCAGTTTTATTTTCGCAGGGATTCTCTTTGGCTCAGCTGTAGAGCTTTGTTTTGTTAAATGGTCTTCATTCAAAAATTAATAAATATTTAACTGTTTTGCGTAAGTAAGCAAGTGTAGAGGTTCGGATTTAAAAAAAAATTCATAATCTCCAAAGCCTCGCAGACGTGTCTCCGAATGCTAATTTTGTGTGAATGCTCCACTCTTTAAGCATTCAACTAGGTGAGCCATACTGCAAATTTTAGTATAGAGTCAAACTAACTCAATTCAACTTTTTTCACACTTTAATCCATTTGAATATATATATATGTTTTTAATTTTGTAAAAAGGCTAAGACATGTTATATAAATTTTAAGACAACATTTTTTGTTATTATGACTTATTAGTTTCATTCATTCTCATTTTTGTCTTTACATTACTGATTAATTATTGAATTAATTTTACAAGAATAAAGTCAAAATATTGAGAGGAAAGGGTTGTAATGTAACAATTTTACAAGGATATCAACGTAATATTATGAAGAAAAATAATTTCATAAAAAGCTGCAATATTCAAGAGCCATTTTAAAAGTTGCAATTTGAAAACAAACAAAACAATAAATAAAGTTGTATGTTTCTGAAAAAAAACGAAGAAAGTTATAATGTTAGCAAAAAAGTCAAAATATTAAGAATAATTTAATTAGAATAAAGTCATAATTACAAGAGGAACATTTATAAGAAGAAAGTTTAAATAGTTAGAAATTTCAAAAATAGAAATGAAAAACAACAACTGTAATTTTGTTAGAATGTAGTCAAAATGTTGAGAAAAAAGTCATATTGAAATTAGAATAAAATCAAAATTTTAAGAGAATCAATTTATAATATTTTGAGGAAAAATAATGTTATTTTAGTGGATAAAATATCAAATAAAAGTATGTTTCATAATGTTGAGAAAAATTAAGTGAATAATGCAAAATAACATAAACTACCGTTGGCTGTCATTCAAATCTTGTGGCTTTTTACCCAGAAAGCCGCGTCAAGTCCAAGGACACCTCTCTGGTGATTTTTTTATCTGCAAAAAATATATTTAATAATATATAAATACAACAGTAACAACAATGTAACAATATGACCAACACAATACAAAACACAGCTATTTGTGAAAATAAACATAGTATTGATCCAATGCTGATACTATCCTTGGTGACAATATTGTATTATCAATATTTGGAACAATCTGCCCACCCCAAATTCACACATTATTCTGCCAAAAATAGCCCCTTCAAATTAAAACTCATGCAAAGAACAAAACGTGCACCTCACTGAGAAAAAATGATCTGATATTTTTCTTAATCCAAACGCACAAGGACAGAATAGCAGTTTATTCAATTACAAAACATTCATACAGCAACTTTTGATCTTAACGGCCTCTAATTTCATGGAGCAGGCGCAACGGAGCGCGTTTTATACAAGTCTTTGCAAGTTTTTGCAAGTTTAGTTGAATATGGATGAAGACAGCGGAAGACGGCCAAACTTCTCCCAGACCGAAAGTGATGTTTTTGTCCTTGAGGTCCAAGCTCACCGTCGCCGAATATATGATCACATGAGCAGACCTCCACGAGCTAATGATGCAAAGTGACCTGGGAGAAGAGTACAAGTACAATGAAGTAAAATAGCCCCTCAACCAGTATGACACTGAGCTCAGTGGGGGGCCATTGAGTCCTCCACCCTCTCAGCTGTCAGTACAGAGGCTTTTGGTGGGGTTAAGGTTGGTGTTACAGGTAAGGTAAGCATTTTTTCCCCACTAATAAAGACACTCGTATTTAGTAACTTATAGTTGAACCCCGTGTGATATGAATAAGCAAAGACTATGCATAACAGGGATGAAATCCAAAGCAACTGTGCGTAAAAGGCACATTGCCAAGCTTGTGGTCTGGCCCTTGTCACTTGTGTTTGCATGTGAGATGAACTTGTATTACCCAATTCATTATGATCATTTTTGCAATTCTTGGTTACACAATCAAAGATGTTAAAACGTTTGATTAACCGTTTATTTACAATTAACCACATCCATATTAGATCCACTGGCCATCGATGATGAGGAAGAGGAGGGGACAGATGAGGTGGTGGCCAGAAGGAGACGAGTGCGACAGAGGCAGACGGGACAGTCAATATAGCTCAAAATGTATGAGCTGATTCAGATAGTTACTTTAAACAGTGGCTGTTGGGATTATTAAATGCATTCAAATGTGCCGGACATTGTGTAAACCGGCCAGTGGGGTTTTGGTGACGTGTGTGCACTGTGCGCCAGTCAGTCAAATTACCACTAGACCGGCTGTGCTTCGCCTTACGCCTAGAGTAGACCAGGTTGGAGCTGGTGGGCTCCCGGTGTGCCTTCGGCTAAGCCTTTTGGAACGAAATTGTCACTACGCCGGGCTGAAGCAGTCGGCACCTCCTCCGTGCTGCGCCGCCACACCCATTGCGTCATGGTCTACCAACTTACCAAATTGACTGCGCACCGTGTTACGCTGGACGGAATTACCACAGCACCACCCACAAAATCAGAGCCCTCAATGTCTAACCAGAGCGCTATGACGTCATTGTCTGTTTTGCTCACATCCTCTAGGGGCCATATTTCGTAGTACAAAAGGGTTGAAAATAGTACATGTCCTTTGCCCAGATTTGAAATCAATTTTAGAATTAATCTTTTCCAAATTTTCTGCTGTTTATCCGTCTATCCATCTAATATGTTTTGACAGTAATAAATCTTTGAAATAGAGCACACCTTCAATTTGGTCACAGTGGTTCCAACAAAATCCTGACTGATAGCTGATTTGTTAAGAGTCTTGTTATCAGTAAGCGGCTTAGCGTAAAAGCATTTTCTGTTCCCTCTTTTGCCCTAATTGGGTGCAGAATGACTGGTTTGCATCTGACCAACTGGCCCAAACGCCACATTTTCTGGCAAATTCAAAAAGACACACTTCTAAACAGAGGCTGTGTAAGTCCACAAATGTGACACCTTGCAAAGCAGCTGGAAACAGAAATGTGTAAGCGTGCAAATCATTTGTGAAATAAATCAGCTGGTATGTCTGGTCATACGATTTCACGTTTACCAGTAAACACTTCAAGTCCCTACTTGTCTCAAGTCGCTACTTCAAGTCACAGCACCACACATCAAAAACAACGAGGTAACTGTTGAAAGAGCAAAACGATTCATATTACTGGACCATTAATAAATAACGGTGTTAGTCAGTTAGACTTGGCTTGATGTGATCTGTGCAGCAATCCACAACCCCAAATCAAATCACAGACATCAATGGGCTATTAGTCGTACATTTCTAAACAGTGTAAATCTGATTCTTCCCGAAGGATAACATTTCAGTAAGATGTTGTCATTGCAGCACAATAAAAAACACTCTTGTGCATTTTGAAAAGAACTGTACATGAAAATTCCGACAATGGGGCTGCTACTGTGCAGTAAGTGCCTCACAAGAGAGGGATCTTGCTTTGAATCTTATATTGTGTATTTCGCAAATTCACAGATCCATCCATCCAATTTCTGTGCAGCTTTTTCTCACTAGCGTCGAGGGGGTATGCTGGAGCCTATCCTGGCTGACTTTGGACAAGAGGCCCTGGACTGATCCTTGCTTTCTTTTGGAAATAGGCATTTTTTCCCCACAGAAAAACACATTTTAATCACCCTAAGTTGGTAATTTATCAACATGTGTTAATACAGGCACAAGTACAGCATACATGTTTTATGCTTCTCTGATGTTTTGTTTATTTTTTTCGCCTAGCAATTTTGCACTTTATTTGGTGGTCCTTGAATGCACCATAGTTGCTGTGAGATGCAAAAATGAAACTTCTACACCATGACTCTAATACCATCTGTCACAGAACATTTTCCTTCATTTTTTCTTTTTTTATCCTTTAAATTTTATTCAGTTTGTGAGACATACTGAAGGGACTAGCTGAGATTGTCAACGTAAAACAGGCAGTAGGGTTTGGGGCAATAGACATTTTGATGTGCATCTCAATTGCTCACATTCTATTTCCACCATTCGCTGATGGTCCCGAATTGAACCCCCTGCGAAAAACGCATCTCCTTTAATTTTTGTGTAATGGACAAAGCAATTAGTTAGCAGGACAGTGCTCTACAGTTCAAAACCGTGGCTGATTCCTGGTTTTACTGAATGGATCGTCTGTTTAGGTCTTTGGCTGTAGACACCATCAGATGTTCACATGGCAGTCAGATGCTTTGACACTTCGGCGAAGTACAAGGATGTTTATCGACGGGTAAGACATGCTGTCTGCACAACATGCATCATCAGTTATTCAGAAAAATATATTTTTTCTGGGATGGCAATTTCCCACTTCTTGCTGTCTGAGCTGTTTTTTTTCATACAATATATTGAATTCATCCTGATCTATTTTTACAGACACAAATACTTAAATGATTCACAGTATTGAGAATATCAATTAAAATAGAACTGAATTAGGAAGATTGAAGAAATAGTGTTTAAAATGATCTTTCTGCATTATTGGAAGCGGTCTGTTCCATAAATCTGAACGGGATAGAAACCCTTACTAGTTTGCAAGCCAAAGCTAAACATGCATCTTTACTGTATCCACTTTGGTTCATATTTATAGCCTTTATTATTTTTTTTATCCCTTGTCACTTTGCAGTTCAAATTCCATTGCTTCACTTTATTACATCTTTAAAAACATATATAACTCCTTCTATTTTGTGGTTGCATAAGGCTTAATAGTAATGAATTGGCTTACTAGTAAAGAAATATGCATATTGAAGCAAATGTGTTGTCTACATTAAGCATTCCCAAGCATAAACATTGCTAAATGAACTAAAATACGCATAGGAGACATTCAGAAGACTGAATATTATATGTAGACTTCTCCCCCAAAGAAAGTGCACCATCCAAGCTCCAGAATTTGATTACATAAAAAGTGTATCCTTATTAAGAATGACACAGGGAGTGGTGTTACACAATTATGTCATTTGCATGCTTTTAATTACAGCACAGACACACACAAAGCCACCTGCTTTGGAAAGATAAAAGGGGACTTGAGGAGAAAAAGTGGGTCTGATTAGCCAAGGACTCAGGAAATGAGGATATTTTTATTGAGCTGCAGGGCACTGTGAGGTCTTGTTCAAAGCCAGACCATGGGATTTCACATGCAGCCTTAAAGTTGCTTGGACTGAAGGAGAGTTATTCTTGACAAATAAACAGAAATTTGGAATATTACTATGAGCTGTTCCCTGTGGACATCCGATAAAGTGTCCAAATAGACAGGAAACAAGAAAAAATTGCTTTCCGTAGTAGTCTTGAATAAAACCGAATGCAATGCGTCAAGTCAACACTTTCATGGCTAACAATAAATTGTACAGAAGCTTGTTATATTGTCATTTCACTCGCAGTACGGTTGAAATACAGAACAAACTGGAGTGAAAACAATCTGCAGAGGTTACTACCTTAGTTTCCCAGTATAATGCAGGTGGCAAAAAAAGCCCATTATGTTGACTTTTCTATAAATACACGTATATATCGTTTTTGTACTTTAATGAGAATTTTTTTTTCTCTATGAGTCTGTCTGGTGGTTCATGTTCCTGCCCAATTCCATGGTCGTTCTCTGCTGAATGAGGCCGAAGAACCCTTCACTGACACAGCACGTTGATTATTAGACTTCATCCTTACAAATTCTACCTCGCAAACGAATGACAGACATACCGGACAAATGACCGCCGTGCTCATTCTTTTTGCGCACTACAAAATTATTCATTTAGTTCAGTTGCATAGGCTCAGGCATCCCTCTCGGTAATATTATTGAAAGAAGACTGCTTCACGCTGCTTGTGCAAGTGTCCTCACCACAATTTTCTTTACAGTTTGTGAAAATAAAAGCTTTAAAAATATATATACTATGCCGGCTGATCTCGACTGAGTAACTAGATCTTCCATCTTAATGACGATGGTGGCTTGGTAATCACTGTATATTACAATTTAGATGTAAACAGGCCCTCTGTTCCCAACTGACTTCTGGCAGCTTCAGAGCTAGGGCTTTGAGTCTCTGGGCAGCCGTCCATCTGCTGACAGGAAAACCTCCTGGGACAAACTAGCTGGACCCGCTTCCTCATAATGTATCCCAGACCCCGGCATCACACGGCTTTTCACAAGAAACAGATCTAAACTGCAGAAAGGCTCACATTGTTCAGGGGTCACAAGCGGCATTGGAGACACAGCTACACGTATTGTTTACTGAACCCATTGGACCCTGCAACCTTCACTTGTTTCTGCCAATGTGTTTTTGATCATCCAATTATAAGCGTGGCTTTGCTTCTTGCTGTATATGACACCACTCAAGGATGACTATAAATTAGTCAGCCTTTTTATTTCAAATAGCCACAGGACACTATGTCTTCCAGGCAGATGCTCAAAACACAGCAGCAACAATTGAACGTTTCATTGCTCTCTTCTTCTGCAGACGTATTTCCTAAAAGTTAGCGCAAACCTACCCATCGCTGCCCTCTATAGCACGCAGCATCTAAACAACCGCTCAGAATTACGCAGTACGGTCGTCTCTCGTTTATCTTCTAGACTCTGTTGAGGTAGCAAGTCCCCATTCTTGATGGTTTCCTGGTCCTGCCAGTTTTTGCTATTTGCTATCTAGGTCTGTTTGTTTCCACTACCCCTTTTAAAAAGGCAATAGAACAAGGAACCAGTGTAGAATACTAGTTGTCTACAAATGCGTCTTTTGAATGCCTTGTATTTCTATTTTCATTCATTTAGTCACTCTTATCCTTGAAAATGCTTACTTTAGGCCAATAATACATGGAGTATGTCTAAAAATGCATAGTTTAATAATAATAATAGGCTGTGTTCAAACGCAAAACAACGATAGTTTATCAATTTATTGCGAAAA
This sequence comes from Oostethus manadensis, assembly GCA_024372805.1. NCBI lineage: Eukaryota > Metazoa > Chordata > Actinopteri > Syngnathiformes > Syngnathidae > Oostethus > Oostethus manadensis. Next base: position 10,658 of record QODF01000025.1, read on the forward strand.
ACTGTGATAGAGCTGAGAGCCACGAGATTCAAACTGTGCTGTTTTAGCCTTTGTCAGTGTTAACTACAGCAAGCCACCAGAGATTTGCATGGGTTCCAATTTAAAAATGCAAACCCACCCCACTTGTCAGCCATCAGGAGGGATAGGGAGATGGCCTGCATCAAATTTGAGATGTTTCCACTGTGCCTCCTCGGGTGGTGTTCATCCTTTTACTTCCTTACAAAGTAAAATTGTCAGTGTTTCAGCTTTTTAGAGTTGATAGCGCCATATTTTTTCATTATTTAAATGCAATCCTTCTTCTTATACCGCAGTTTCATAGTGACCTACTGTAAGAACGAGCACTTCTCCGGGAAGACTAGGTGGTTTCATGATTTGGGTGAACGTTTGGTGCGCCAAATTAAAAGCTTTTCTCCGCCGATTAAGCGCCGCTGTTATGGAACGTCTACATTGAGTATAAATTCTTCCGCCATTCATTTTTACAACTACATGTCTCTTACATGTGTTTGTCTGAGCACGGTAGGGCGATAAAGTAGGCGCCGCACTGTTTCCATGGCAACTGGCTTCTTTCAAGTTTTGGCCCCCTTTTTACAGCTGGATGCAACAACCAGAGCTGCGCTGTTCTCCCCCCATCTCACGTTCCCTCTCCCATTGCTACATCAACATGTTCTCTTTGAAGACCTAAGCTGATTCCAAGTCAGACGCAAAGCTATTTCCAGCTGCATTCAGAACGGCGGTTCTGTGCAGCGTGCTATGTCTGGCGTCTGCGTGCATGCGTGAGAACGACAGAGTGAAACCGAGGTGTCGGTGGACTTTGAGAGATATATAGAGAATATTTGCGACACATAACCAAGCAAAGGAGCTGAAAGGCTGCCTGCTGGATGCCGATAATGACAAGTACTGTTTCGTGTGTATGCGGGAATGAGTGAATGTGTGTGTTGTGCAGCAGCAGAGACACGGGCCTTAAAACAAAAACCCTCAAAAGCAAAGTGTCAGATGGGAAAAAGGAGAAGAAAAGCAGATGTAGATCGTACTGGATGAAAGGCGCAGAGGGAAGGAAGGAAGAGAACAACTAGAGGAGAGGAGCCTCGATATGTTGTGTCGTGTAATATATATATGTAATATACTGTGTATCACCCAAGTGAGCGTGAAATATTAATTGGAACATCCAGAAAATCTTATATTTGCAATAAATCCAGCAACCTACTTCGGTTCAGGGACCTGTTAGGCACATTAAGTGCACACTAACATCAAATGCGGGGTTGTGATATTGGAAAAAGAGCATCCATACTTTTGTTTCATATTTGTTGCATAATGATTGACCTATGTAGGCCTTTGTATTATATTTCTCTTGGAGATTGATCAAGTATCTGTCTATCTATGGTTAGTGTCCTTAGAGGTAACAAGGTGGATAAATTAATGAACTTATTTAATGTTTTAGGTACTGACCATTACACACAAACCAGTATTGGGTTTGCATTTACTCTACACTTCTATATTACACAGTGGAAACTTTGAGGTCCAACACATTCTACAGAATGATTATCGTCAGGGGCGGGGCTTCAGGTCCCAGATAGGAGGTGGGACTTGGAAAAGATGTTATCGTGAGTTTGTTTTTTGAGGTTAAAGGTCCCGGGAATTTGACCTTTAAAGGGGACCTATTATACTTATTTTTGGTATATATTATATATATATATATGTATATATAAATATTCCTTGGTATTGAGTCCTGGACCCTTATAGACCAGCTACACATGATAACCCGCACGGAAAGCTTTCTAGATCTTCCAGAGTCTTTTCCAGCAGTGATTCCTTGGGTTTACTGCCTCCTGCCCAAACGGTCTGTATAATTTACTCCACCCCCGGCCCCCCGCCAGGTACACCTCGCACTGAGACCACTCTGCTATGATTGGTCACACTCCCAAGCGCCCCCAGGATACTTCTTGAACCCCACTTTGTAATTCTGGCGATACAGGAGTTGATAGTAAATTGCAATTGATCTTGCATGCATGCATGCGTGCAGGTAAGACTCCCTCCGCTCCCTCTATGCACGCTCCACAATGCTACACAGACAACAGCTTTTGTCAGATTACAAAACTCCCACAGTTAGGACAATGATAACTTGTTACTTACAGCTTGCTCCTCTGACTATTCAACACGACCAAGTAAAGCTGGAAAGACGTAGTTTAATGGATAGTCCAGCTTCATGTGGCTAAACAAAATTAGCTTTCCCTTTGCAGCCGAACAAACATTTCCTGGGAGCCATTACTCAACGTTGCCCATAAAAGGAAGTCGAGGTTACGTGACGTAAGTGGAAAAAAGTTTAAAAAAAACATTTAAAAAAAGCTCTGTGAAACGCAGTACTCAGAGCCATCCAGAACTGCTTTCAAGGCTCACTTCCAAATGTGCAAACCTCATTGGCGTCGTTTAACACGAGAATACAACACTGTGACTACGTTTATAGGCCAGAGAGGAGGAACAGCATAATAGGTTCCCTTTAAGAGCCAACATATAATCTGGCTTTTGCTGACTTTGAACCAGGCTTAAAATCGGCCCAAATAGCTTTACTGCAGGTGGGTATTAGGGATGGTTTGACTGATACTCAGGATCAGTATTTTCCGGATTAGAAAAAAAATATCCTCCTCCGATCCCATCCAAAACCCAAAACTATCACATGTGTCATGTCAGCTGTGTGGAGTTACTTTGCGTGCAAAGAAGAGAAAAGTAGCCACATTTTTGTGACACGAGTGTTTCATTCTCAACACCAGAAATGTGATCAAACATTTACAAAAGTTTTTGCAGTCAACTAGTGCTAAGGAGAAAGGTGAGCTACGACATCAAACATTTAAGCCCCTGCTGTTTGCAAAGATTTCTCTGAGCGCCTTGATGTCATCGAGGTCCAGGCCACATTGCCTGTGAAGTATGTACTCTGGAATTATCATTTCTTTTTCAAATGTTTTAGGACTCGCATACACAAAGTTTCACTGAATTTTGACTCGTCTGTGGTTTAAAGTTAAAATTAAACGCAGCAGTACTGCATACATTCAGCATTTAGCCAGTCCAAAAATAAAGCACACACCATATTGTTGAGTTCATATCATATTCATATTGTTAAGTTATGTACTCACATGGAAGAGGGAGCAATTTGTGGTCTCGAGGAAAAGTCCTATGTGGACATGCTGGGTTTTTAATGGGTGATGAAAATCCACATGCAGTGTGCAAAGGGTATGACATTAATACCTCTCCAAAAAAAGTATGTATTATGTATTAATTATTAACAGTGTTAATGATTCGGTCCCTCGGTGAAACTGTTTGCAACCAAGACTACCATGGACTAGCATGTGTTAACAGCAGTGATAAAAAAAACAGATGTAAAATGTCAATAATGAGAATAAAAATATGAATTTGTTAATCTGGAAGACC
>QODF01000025.1:15993-185993 GCA_024372805.1 Oostethus manadensis
CTAACATGCATGTTTTTGGAATGTGGGAGGAAAGCGGAGTACCCGGAGAAAACCCACACACGCACGGGGAGAACATGCAAACTCCACACAGAGATGCCCAACGGAGATTTGAACCCAGGTCTTCCAGATCTCCTGACTGTGTGGCCAATGTGCTAACCACTCAGCCACCGTGCGGCAAAATGTATCATTCTAAATCCATTTTGGTTTAGTTTTTTATGCTACGTCTCTCAAGTGTTTGAGCAGATCCATCGGGTATGTGATTAACCGGCCTGTCCCCTCATCTAACAATGACCCTGAATGTGGAGGGTGCTCAGATCCAGGGACTGAGAACCAACCTCCCTTGACAGCCTCGGGCCACGAGGGGCCCCAGCATGGAGAGAGATCTTCAAATCTTCAAGGGATGAGTGGAACCAGATTCTACGTCTTTTTGGAAAGAGGGTAAAGTGGAAAGGGGGAGTAAAGTAAGAATGACAGCCCTTACGCTTGAAGCCCAACGACTGATTCACACACACGGAAAGCATTAGACCTCCATTCCGCTGTGAAGATGGATGGATGGCTAGATGGAGAGGCTGAGGCCGTGTGGAGGCAGAGAGAGGAAAGGAAGGGTGGCGAGAGAGGAGAGCGGGAAAGCAGGAAGAAGTGAAGGCCGTGGAGTAAAGAAGGGCTGAGTTTTGGGGATGCCTGTGTTTGTATGAGGACTCTGCAGAACCTCATACAAGCCTTCATCAGGTGGATCACATTAAATTGGGCTTATGCAGCAGAGACCCATGTTTGTTATTTTTATTTGTGCTAACTCACATTGCTAAACTGCTTCCATGCTGGGGTGGGCGGCGATCAAACATGGAACGTTAATGAAAGAGTCAAACAAAAAACCTTCGTGCTGAAGCGTCTTCATTACTGGCACGGTGTGTGCTTTCCATCAAACAAAGCTGGATGTGACTTTGCTTGGAACGGGTACCGTTTCTGCACGTGTGGCCTTGTCAGTCGGCTATTTAGGTCCTTAATCCTTGGCCTATTTATACCCCAGCTCTCCATACTGGGGTGCACATTCACTTGAGTGGCAATGCAATGCATCTTGCATCCAGCTGCTGCATAGTCTCCTAACGTACATTTACATGCCATTTGTATTTCAAAGGCTTCATTTTGCATACATGCTCACTTTAGAACCACCTCAGACCAGTCCCTTCTTGGTGTTGTGCAAACCAAACCAACTGGTCTGATTGTTCTTGTTCAGAAGGAAAACCCGACAAGAACTTTTTTGTAACTGTTGTGTTTACTAGCTTACTAAAATCAATTTCAACCCTTTTTTAAAATGTACTTGAGTCCGGTGCTGTTTTCCTTGAATGTGAGACACGCGGTCACCACATATAGACAAAGAACCGTTCGCACTTAGATACACACCTATGGACCAGACACCAGCAAATGCAACAGAGATGTTCCAACAAAACGTCCAATCTGGTGGTCCAGTAATTGTGCTGCTCAGATTAATACACAAACTATTGTTAAAAACCGGACACTTGGCAATAATTTAATTTCCCTCAGACATTCAAAAAATGTCATATTGTTGAACCCCAATGGAAAATAAATATAAAACAGAGCATTGTCATCATTATTCCATTCTTCTCCACTTATAAAGGTCTGGGTCGCGGGGGCAGCAGCCTCAGTAAAAAAGGCTAGACTTCCCCATCCCGGGCCACCGCTTCTAGCTACACCGGGGGGACCCCAAGGTGTTCCCAGGCCAGCTGTGACACATAATCGCTCTAGCGTGTCCTAGGTCTGCCCCGGGACCTTCTCCGGGCTGGGCATGCCTGGAATGCCTCATCAGGGAGGCGTCTGGGAGGTATCTGGCCTGGACGCCAGACCCACTTCAGCAGCTCCTCTACTCTGATCTCCTCATGGATGACCGAGTTCCTCACCCTATCTCTTAGGGTGAGTCCAACAATCCACAATCTCCGTCTTTCCATCACGACCTGAAGCTCATGATCATAGGTGCAGGTGGGAACACAGCTTTGTCTTCTGGCTCGGCTCTCTCCGCATTGCAGGCTCTGCACTAATCCGTCTGTTGACCTCACGCTCCAACCTCCTACCAAAACTCCTTCATCTGGGGCAAGACCTCATTCCAAACCTGTAGGGTGCAATGCACTCAGCTGCCATTCTCTGCAGTAAATGCTGAAGGTCACTGCCAGATGAGGCCATCGGGACCACACCGTCTGAAAATAGCAGAGACGAGATCCTCCCTCGACACCTTGGCTGAAAGTTCTGAACAGAATCAGTGACAAAAGGCACCGCTAATCATATTTTACCAGTTGTTATATTTGTCACTAATAAATGTCTCAAACATGTAGATGTTCCTTAAGAAAACTTGTTTTGTTTGAAACAAAAAACAGCCAATACCAAGCTTCTGTTTTTATAAGTCAGTCTAACGCGGTTACTACAGGAGACCGGGAGCGATCATGTGATTTCAAACCTGTGGAGCGTGAATAGAGCGCAGGAATGTAGATCCACCTTCCACTCCACTGCACTGCTGCCATCTTTTTTTTATTCTGTTTAAGAGACAGGGCCGGTTAGTGTCAAACACTTCAAGGTCATGTGGGGTGGCAGAGCGGTGGGTTTTTTTGTTATGTTTGGATGTAGAGTACAACAAAGTTGGCAAAACGTATAAAACAACAAATAAATATAACAAAAAAATAACATGCAACGTATCCAACTCACAGCTTTGGAGCAAAAGCAGGCAGGGATGATCAGGCAATCCACATTCACCTTACGTTCTGTCCCAAAGGTCAGGACGGCAGAGGTCAAGCACTTGTCAGGCTCATGTTCCCCAACGATCAGGGTCTTGTAGGAGGGTTCCATCACTGGCAACGTAGAGCAAGTCATGCCCCCCCACCAGTCCTACTCCTTTCTTCCACCCTCTGTTGGTCCCACCTTCAGGTGTTTCTATCGTCTGTAATGCAAATGCTTATCTTGGGCAACGTGCAGGGCAAAGCTGGGATTGTGTTAGATGCCGCGCTTGCGTGCAATTCGCTGGCGTGCGGTCAGACGAGGCAGGTGAGGGAGAGCCTCAAATATTAAGCAAATCATATAAAATAAATATTCATATTTGTGCATTGAACTGTATCGCAAGTGTACTTTCTGCATGATTTCAATCTGTTTTTTTTTTAAACATTTCCTGAAATAGAAAGCACAGGATTTGCACATTTCCTGATCGAGAAGAAACATAATACGAGGCTGCCGGGAGCATCTCTTCTCAGCTAAGTGCACCAAATGCTCCACAATGAGAAAAAAAACATCCAGCTCGAGCGCATCAAACCTGATCAGTGGAACAGACAATGAATGAATGAATGAATATTGAAATGTATATATAGTTTAAACACATTTCAAATATATATATACTGTATATAATAAAATATATGGAGAGATTGTTTTTCCAAGCAGAAATTGCAGACTGGGGCTTTGCATTCTGAGAAAAAGAATACTGATATTTTGCATAACTACATTAACATATACTGGTCTGCAAGTAAGCACAGACTTGAACGCACATCGTTTCTGCATTTTCTGATTCCAACCGCTGCGCCGTGAGAGGTCAGAAAGTTGCTGTTCAAGTCCTGCAAATAATATCAACGATCCATGCCAGCGACGTAGATCAGCGACTGGCAGAACAATGAAAGACTCTTCCACTATGTGGCAGAAGGCACGTATTTAACCGGTATAACCTGTTGCCATGCACACAACAGAAGAAGCCACGGCATACTTGGTGGTTTCATGCAAACTATGGAAAGGATGGCCCAGTGAAGGTTGGCACTAGACACCTCATGAACTATTTTCTTTTTCGATTTTATTTTCTCTCTGTTTTTTAAAGTAAACACTCGCATATTCATTTTGATTGACACCGTCAGGGTATTACTTTAACAATGTGTTTGTTTTGATTAATATGGTGGTGGTAGTTCTTTCTGAGAGCTGTTTCTCATATTCACGTCTCCGTTAATTACTTTACATGATAAATGATCTCCCGGCATGCCTTGCGGGTTAAGAATCAGCATGAAAAAATAGTTTTGTACAGTTGTAAATGTAATACTGTGAGGAAAAATAATTTTCGTAGCATTAAGAAAAATGTGTTATAATAAAGTTATGACCATTTTCTAATAATTATATTTCCCTATTCCTAAATATTAAACATGGCAAACGAACGACTGTGAATGAAACGTGAGCATTATTCTCCTTGCCGCGCATCTCATTAAGCGTTTCAATGTTGCGTAAGAAATATTCCTGATGGTGAGCAATTCCCTCGAGACACTGGTGAAAAGAAATGTTGTAAAGGAGTCCACAAGGTCTTTTAGCTGACATTGTGCCCGACCACCACATTTAAGCAGGAAACAGTTAGCTTGCAAAGAAATAGTCCCCATTTCCAGGATTGGTTTGTTGTGTGAAATTGAATAAACATGCGTTGAGGCTTCTCTCGTTTCCCAAGCAATCAACTGTAATATCAGCATCAATATTGCATGAATGTGCCAGAGAAGCATTCATTACATGATCTAATTCCAATGACTTCAGTAATCACACTTCAAAAGCCAGAACACTCTCAAGGGAATGCCTCAACTACATTTCTGATCCTCCCAGCGGATGGATGGAGACGCAGCCTGATTCTAAAATTAACAGTTCATCTCTGCATTGCACCGCGCACTGTCTTTGCCCGCACGCGTCATGCTTTCTCCTTTGGGACTCCACGCTACAGCATTTGACCATTGATGCCTCTTTGAAGCCGTCTAAATCCTTCTCACCCAGTATATGCACCTCGCCTGGAAGTCTGCCTTCACCTGACATTATTCATTATCTTCCTACAGCTCGCCTTGACTTATAAATCTGCTACAGCCCATGACACACAACTCAAGAGGCCAAATGAGGCTCCTGTACAACACCATCGGGGCTTGGACTGCCATTGGTGGAATGGGAGTGGTTGTCCTCCATTGCACACTTGTGGTCAAAGGATGTTGCCTACTTTACTTAAAACAAGACTTTGGAGCATATGGTTACACCAAGGCGGGACACACCCATCCCTGCTAGGCTCTGCTCTTAGGTTTACTTAAAACCTATCCACAAGGGCAGATGGGGTTATGTCAAACTTGAACACTATTTAACATGGCACCTGGTTCTTACATGGTACTTACACACACGCACATAAAAACAATCCCAGAATCATGTTTCCCTCACAGGCCAAACGCATGGTCATGATGTTATTGCCAGCTGGCAGTCACACGCATATTATATGCTCAAACGCGCCATCTGCTGGCCAAAGTTGGTACTGACACAACAACGCAAATACACGACAGACCCGCGAAAACCTAACTTTGCCGCCCCCTTGTGGCCAATTCAATCCAGTACAGCGACTGTGAAGAATATCCGAACATTTTGCTGTTACAGCGTTAGTCCAAAATATAATGAATTAATTATTGTTCTTTATATAATACACTCAAAACACGTCATAATGTCAACGTGATTTTCAGAAAGTGTTTGCAAATTCATTTGAGAAAACGCTCATTGAGATTGAGAGGCGCTGCAAACAAGAATGTGCAAAAGTGGCCAAATTAAATGAGCATCAACAAAGTATTCCGCAAAGACAGTGTACATGTGATTTCACAGTTTAAAAAAAAAATACATTTGCACACATAAAAAAAAACTGTCATGTTGTCATTATTGGGTGTTGTGTGTAGAATTCTGGGGGAAAATGAATTTATTCCATTTTGTAATAAAGCTGCAACATAAGGAAGTGCTTTCTGAATGCACTGTATACTATTGTTAAAACATGACAATGCAAAGTAATGACCACATTTCAACCACAACGTAACCAAACATTATTTAATAAATGACTTTGCAATACAAAAGAACCTGTGCAATAATATTCATACAAGAAAAGGCCTCTCTTGGTGCAACATAACGTAAACCTCATTTAACTGCGACTGGTACCCAATGACGGATTCAAATATATGTATATGGTTTGTTTCTAAATTTTATACATTAAAATACACACAAAAACTCTAATGATTGTTCCCCCCCCAAAAGTACCTGGATTTGATTCAATTCACAGCGTCGCGTACAAAGTGGTTTTTGCACGGCTACGTTATGTACACAACCCCCATGCCCGAACGGATTTGCTTTTATGACGTCAAAGAAGATGTACATGTGTGTCACATTCTCCAACATGCATGCAACTAACCTGGGCCGTGTTCATGCACGTGCATAGAAGAACACCTAAAACAATGATTGTCTGCCACAGGGTGTCCGTTTCGAACGCGTGTTCTGTAGTTGTTGTATTACTGCGTCTGTTTCTGGCTTTCTCTTTCTTGTCTTACAAAAACAAGCTTCTAACGGACCCCCGTCAAGGATTGGTGTTGGGAACAAATCAGGATATCCGGGCGTAAAAAAACAAAAGGAATTTCCAGCTAAGTACACGTGCGGTGTGTTTTTACATTTTCACCAAACGTTTTTTTCCTTTTTTTGGGTCTAGTTAAATTTTAGAAATAAAATTCTTCTTTGGGAAATGGCTCGAGGCCTTAATAATCTATGGGTGAACATAAAAAACATTCCATGACAAAGAGGTAGCACTGCCATGAGTGGACTGTCTTTGTCTCTGCGATACAAGCTTCCTTCAACAAGCCAAACACTGAAAAACCACTAAAAACCATATCCAGTCTATATTCAAACAAGACTAAATGTTCCTTGGTGAGAGTGAAAGCCCACTGGTGGAAACATTCACGGAAGGCAGAGGCGTACAAAGTGCAGCCCACGGCTTGATTCCTCAAAGAAGAGTTGAAATATTTGACGTTTGATCACAATCGCACAAACTTTAGCCATTTTTTCTAGAAATATGGTTAACAGCTGCACTGGAGTGGGTTTTTCTAATATTTAATAATAAACAAAAAGTGAAAACGACATTAAAGCTACAAGCACTGTTGAAGGTGCCCTTGGACCCCCACGCAACCCATCATGTGAGTCCAAGGGCATGCCCGCTCCATTCCCTGTTGCCACCGGGTGGCGCTGACACGAATTCAGGAGAATACTTGGGTAAAGCTCCAAGGTGTCGTCTTCACATGTTCCAATTATGACGAAAGAGCTGAGTTATTAACGTTTGCAGTTTAGCGGTGAACTGCTTGATTGATCATTGACGTGTGTTGCCATGCCCCACCCCCATCTAATGGAACAGCCTCAAATCCTTTGCCCGCCCAGCTACTATCCCGGATTTTCATTTGGGCTCATTCGGTCAAAGTGCTTAGAACCAGTTCATTGAAATAGAACCCCTGACTTTTGGGCAAAATCAAAACTTGTGTGCATCCTGTCATTGACGGGGATGTCTCCACCAAATTTTGTGACGTTCTGTGGAACTGTTGGCAGGGGGGGCACATTTTATTTCTAATTTGAAAGGGGGGAGCAACTTTGGGACTATTGAGGTTTCGTGTTCGGGACCAACAAAATATCATATTTTTCTTCAACCCTGACGCTTGCAAATTTGCGTGAGGTCTTATCCGTGTTAAGGCCAACAAAAATGCAAGAAAAGTAGCATAATATATGGTAAAAAAAATAAAAACATAACAGTTTTAGTCGGGCCTTCGCCCTACATCCTTTGATTTGTTTGGACCTGGTTGTTTGTCTGCCCTGCGATTGACTGGCGACCAGTCCAGGGTGTACCCCGCCTCCCGCCCAAAGTCAGCTGGGATAGGCTCCAGCACACCCGCGACCCTAATGAGGATAAGCGGCATGGAAAAGGAATGAATGAAAGTTTGGCCCCCCCAATCTAAGGCTCCGTGTGGCAAATGATGCAAACTTCACCCCTGCATGTGTGGTCATATCTTCTTGATTCTGCGGGGACACAAAGTGAGAGAATAGCAGATGCAATCCTGCTAACTGGAAAAAGATGGCGTTCCACCCTGTTAAAGCCAAGCTTGCTCTCAGGCTTAGTTTTTAGCTGTCAGTGCACACTTCCAGTTCTTGATAAATTGGGTTTTTTCGAGGAAAGGGCACAAGGTAGTCTCCGTATAACAAGTCCTTAAACACGGACGTTTTAGAATCCACCACTTACTGTACACTGGACCTTCGGTGTCACCATAATAAAATAGAACTTTCATTTCATTCACTCATTCGTTCATGTACTGTATTTACACAAAGTTAAAACAACAATGCAGCATTTGAAAGACTATGATATGAATAAGTCTGCACATGGTCTGTATTCTCGGCCAGGGTCCCGGGAGGAGAGACAATGTTTGTCCCAAATGAGGACGAGTGAGGATCCCTCCTTTTATTTACAGGTCTGCGGTGATTACGGCCTCATACATCACTACGTCAGAATCAGGCGCAAGCAGCGCTGATGTTTGTGACGTGTGGTCCAGTTTCTGGGACAGCTGTCCGTACACCTGAGGGCCTCCGCCGTTCCCTGGCATGATGCAATGGGACAACAGTGGCGTGTTGGCGTCATGATTGGAGCCCGTGGTGGAGGGAACGCCGCTGACGTGACCCGTGCTGGTGGAGCCGCTGGCGCTGCTTGGCGAGCGACTTTTAGGAGGCGGCATGTGATGCTGGATTACCCTGGTGGGCGGCGCCTGGGGAGGGTAGTGTGTGGGAAAGGCGGCATATCCCGGAGGAATGGGGTAGCCATTGATGGGAATAAAGCGCTGATGTGTTTGAGGCACCGCCATGGGTGCCCAGGCTGGAATGGGAGCCATCTGCCCGTGCGAGGGTATAGCCTGAGCCGGGTAGAGATACCCTGCAGCGGCAGCGGCGTAGCGAGGGTTGCTCAGGTTGCTGACTGGGCTGGCACTCAACGAAGTGGTCTGTGTGGTGGCATTTCCTCCGCCACCAGAGGGCGTGCTGGAGCTGGCGTGAGACGACAGCCCTTCCCAGGCTCGTAGGCGACTATTGATGTCCTTGAAGCGAGGCCTGCGTGCTGGCCCTTCCTGCCAGCACTCGGTCATCAAACCATAGAACCTACAAGTCAAAACATAGATTTTCAAATGAAAAGCATCATCTGCTTGAGTATTAGTCTATTTTTAGTCTCCTGATCATTGCCTCCGATTTGGTATCTCTGCTTTTTATAGGACTTGAGGTCAGCTTCATACGGAGTACACTCCGACACAATATTCACTACAGTACTTTTTCCACAGAGGGTGGCATACACCAAAAATAAAGAATGTGGGGGCCACATTGATACATTTATGCAATAAAGATGCTAAAACCAATCCAAAAGTAGGTCCACATGTATGAAGCTATCTGAACAAAACCTCTCAGCTTTGGGTTATAGGTGGCAAAGCAAATAACTTTAAATAATCTACTTTTTAGATAATAAATATATCTAATTATTTGTCCATAGCTGTGAATGTGAGTGTGAATGGTTGTCTGCGCTGTGACTGACTGGCGACCAGTCCAGGGTGTACCCCGCCTCTCACCCAAAGCCGACTGGGATAGGCTCCAGCATACCTGTGACCCTAATGAGGATAAGCGGTATAGAAAATAGATGGATATCTAATGACTAACAAATGTACTTTATTTTAAGCGTATGCCAAAGGCCAATAAAAGATGAGCAGGTGGATGAAAATGGCTGCACTTTGGAAACACCCGAACTGGTACGAAGAGTTATTAATAAAAAAAAGTTTATTATTATGCTTGTAGTGTAAAACCGCACCGCTTCATACGGCACTCAAGAGAGGAAATCTATACTTGATTTAAAATCTCGGCTTATTTTTGACTACAAATATTTCGTTCTCTTTTAAACCAAATTGCAAGTAATATAGCTTTGATCAACAATTATGTTTTTCATGTTTATATATTTTTGGGTCCAAATATAAGCACAAATATATAAGCGTACATTGTCTCTTGCTATTGACTATCACAGTAAAAATAGTGGTTGTGGTTGACTACACAGAAGTATGAACATGACTCCATGAACTAAACTCCAAACATAATACGTTGCGGTTGTAGTAGTCCTCACTGGGTGTCAGCAATCATACATTTATGAGACAATAGCCACCGCAGGAAGTACTGGTAGGAAAAAAGGAAACAAGGAAAGACTCCCCCAATCTATACAGTATTATGTCTTATCTGCTATTATTATATCTACTATATTGGGTAACAAAAGTGTGGCTATAGGGGTGTTATTTCATGTCAGGAGAGCTCTCATAGTGAAAACTCTCTTACGACAAGAATATCTCATTTTTGAATAAAGAATTCTACTTTGCGGATTGAAAGCTTAAATAAAAATCCTCAAACCTGGATTGTTTTCAAGAGGGCTTGGAGTTGGCGGAAAGTGTGTCAAGTGTCCAAAATAGATCATATTTGATGGTTATACCTTGGAGGACAGTCTTCGGGACAGGGCAGCAGCTGCCTCTTTCTAACCATCTCCATCACTTCTTGGTTGGAAAAGCCGTAGTAAGGCTGCAGACCGTAGCTGAAGATCTCCCACAGCACTACTCCAAACGACCAGATGTCGGAGTCTGTGGTGAACTTTCCGTAGGCAATAGCCTCGGGAGGCATCCAGCGAATTGGAAAAAGGGTTTTGGGCTGGATACAGTAGTAGTCTGACGAGTAGATCTCTCTGGAGAGGCCCAGGTCAGATATCTTCACATGGAGCTGCTCGCCAACCAGAATGTTCCGTGCAGCAAGGTCCTTATGAATGTAGAAGTGACTGGCCAAGTACTCCATCCCAGCAGCCACCTGGATTAGATTAGTTTCAAAAAGACATTTGGGGATGTGATTTTTATAGGACTTAACCACATTGCAATCTTCAAATAAAAACTGTGATATGACAGAAGCCGGAGCTCCATTTTTCATGTATATTTTTACGTGAGTATGATCTATCATAATCCTGCTGGATGCGTGGCAGACTCCGTAAGTGTAACACTTTATGTTTCATGCAGGAACAGACACTTTCTGGTTATGTTCCTGTTCCTTCCAGTGGAAAGTTTACTGGAAAGGTTTACACGATACATTAGACACTCCAAAAATAGAATGTAAATTTGAGATAATTTACATACAAATAATAATAAATAAATGTTTTGTCAAAAGCAGACCTGCATGCAACAAAATTCGACTTTAGATTTCATGACATTTGGTTAAAAAATGTTTTTTCCAGGTTGTTTGTCATGCGACATGCTGCATTTTTCAACTACTCTTAAATCATTTGTGATAAACTGTGGTTAATATAATTTAAGTTGCGTATACTTGTTCATATATTCCCATTAATTGCCGTATAATGAAAAGGTTCCTACTTTTAAAATGTCCTGATGTTTGCAACCCCATTTATAGGTCATCATTATCGATGAGTCAAGTTTCTACGTAATGTTCAGTTAAAGTTATATTCATAACTCATAAATCAAAATTAGACAAACCTTAAAAGTGCTCCCAACGTCATTGCATCTATCAAGGATGCTACAAAGGAAATACTGAGCATACGCTGCGGCTCCACGTGCATACAGGGGGTCCTCGGTTTATGTTATGAGGTTTTGTGGTTACGAAAGCGCGTCCCTTTCATTATACAAAAAAAGTTTTGGGGAAGTGAAAAGGAACATCATAAAAAGCTCAGCGAGTGGTGACATCTATCTATCCATTTTCTTCGAGGTCGGGTCGCGGGAGAAGCAGCCTAAGCAGGGAAGCCCAGACTTCCCTCTCCGCGGCTACTTCATCCAGATCCGGTGGTGTTTTCAGGCCAGTCGAGAGACATAGTCTCTCCATCGCAACCTGGGTCTTCCCCGAGGCCTCCTACCGGTTAAACGTGCCTTGAACACCTCTCCCGGGGAGGCATCCACATGCCCGAACAGCCTCGTCTCATCTTGTTCTTCTCAATGCGGAGAAGCGGCGGTTCTACACCAAGTTCTTCTTGCATGGCGGTGCTTCTCACCTTATCTCTAAGGGAGAGCCCAGCCATAAAGCAGAGAAAACTCCTTTTGGTCGCTTGTGCCCACGATCTTGTCTTTTCAGTCACTACCCAAAGCTGAGGGTAGGAACATAGATCCTCCACTTGAGGTAGGTGAGAGTTGAAGGTCACGGCTCAATTAAGCCAACAGGACTGCATCATCTGCAAAAAGCAGAGACCCAATCCTGCAGCCACCGAACCAGAACCACTCAACGCCTTGGCTCCCACGGAGAGGAGCCACAACCAATTATATTGGCCGCTCTTTTGGACCCAACAGCTCAACTGTCACGACCATCATTAAGGATAGATTAAGATTATTGAATGCTAATGAATGCTAGAGGGGTCATGGATTCCATGCACTGGTACAAGGAGATCTGGGAGGACCAAAGGTGATGTTATTCTACCAGGCTAGCCCGAAGTATCCTTTTATTTACTGTATTTTGTATGTCCTTCATGTGTTCCACTTACATGACATCCTAGAAATGGAACTTGCTCATAACCCTAAGAACCATCTGTACTAATTAACATCCCCAAAGATAGAAAGCGCCATTCTTGCCTGGGTGGCCATATGCAAGAAGTCACCGTGATCCAGGCTGGATTTAACTGTTCCATCCTCGTCACTGCTGCAGCCAACATCAGAATGCGGGGATCGCATGATGAGGAACTCGTGAAGGTCGCCTTGAGGGAGAAACTCAAACAGCAAACAGACGGGCTGCTCCTGGGTCACCACGCCCAGCAGGCACACCACGTTTGGGTGTTGCAGCTCCGTTAAGACTGCAGCCTCCTGGATTAGGAACCAAAAAGAACAAATGAATTTCATGCAGTAAGAAAAACAGCAGCTTGTCTCTAATTCTGAGGCTTTGTCACCTTTCACGTAAACCAGATGTTTTTTTTATTCTGGGTGGAAATGTTTTACTTAAGGTGATCTTAAAGGCCTAATGATAGTCATTGCTTATTTTTTAATCTATTTCGAGTGAACCTTCTTGGGCACATCTGCTGTCATTTTTCCACATACACGGTCTCTTGCTGGACACCACATTTACTGTACATTCAGTGGAAATAAAACAGGACATGCTTCAGAGCTTGTGGGAAGACAGCTTTCCACTGGCAAAGTAGCAGCTTGTATGAATGCATCACTGCATTTTAGTGCCACATTTTTGAAATCCATACAAATGTGCAAAGTGTCCCACGTGTCAGTGTGTAGCGCTTTTGAAGCAAGAACCGAGCACATTCCAAAAATACAATTAAAAAAGAAAATGTAAAACAAAAAGATTTTTACAAGAATTAGGATGGAATATTTAGAGAGTAAAGTCATAACATTGACAATGAGAATGGATTCCTAGAGTACCGCTATGTCTGACAGTGTACCTGCTGGAAGTCACTCCACTGTTGGACACTGGAGATGTCTTTGAGGGTCTTGATGGCAACCAGCTGTGCTTGGTCCATGCCTGGTAGGTACAGGTGGCCCTTATAGATCTTCCCCAATGTACACTCTCCAAGTTCCTCCATGAAACGCACCGCTGACAAGGGGAGCTCTTTGGCCTTACTCTGCAAAGAAAAGGCATTTTGGGGGCAAAGATGCATGAGTAAGGGACAGCACGGAGAAGTAAAAGCAATCGAATCCTTATTTTCATCTATGAGCGTGACAAGCAAAACATACAAGAATATATGGGAAACACTGCTGTAATTATTCAATGAAAACTAAGGCTGTCAAATGATGACATAAAAAAAAATCAAATTAATTAATCATGATTAATCACCATTTGAAACTATGTACAAAATATGCCAATTTTTACTGTATTTTATTGAACGAAAGCTATAATACAGGACAGGAGAAGATATTAACTGAAAATTTAAATCAAGCTTAAAGAGCATGTCTGAAAATCTATTTACCTAACACTACAGTAGTTTTGTCGCTATGAGCATAAGGGGTTCAAAGACACAATGGCATTTAAGTTGAATTCTCATTTTGAGTGCTTTTTTTGGGAGCAGATAGCAAATTGTACTTACACATTAAGAGTTACGTTATTGAGTGATGAGAATATCCACTTTTTGTTTTTCTTTCTATTTGTGTTTGTCTAGATCACACACACAATTGTTGCAGTGACAAATGCTCTTGGACTGCAAGGGAAGCTCAGCTTCTTCTAAAAAGTGATGAAATCTGTACTGCTGTGTGTAGATTTCATTGACTAATTATGCGCTAGAATACCTTCATCTTTTGTTCAAAATCAGCTACTCATAACAGGTAACTGACACAACACGGCGTCTATTGACTTCAGTGGGGAAGCATAGAGTGGGTTGTTCCACTACGCGAAATTGGACGGTCACTGGATAAATGCTGGGCTTAGTCCTGCCCATCAGGTGCTCAGCATCTCTGAGGGTCTATGGGTCAGTGGGCTGTCCCGGACGTTTCTGCATGAGAATTGAATCATGTGTCTGATGCAGGGAACCATTTGTGATTGACAGTGAAATGAGCGACTCAGCGATCTTGAAGTATAAACATCCCCAGCAATTTTCATTCTGTTGTTCTGAACTGATCAGGAGACCTTACCGATCCCCAGCGACTTTGTCTTTGTTTAAAAACAAATAGGAACAGAAGGTAGAACTTACATATAAATTAAAAAAACCCATTTACGAACTCAAAGAACTGCAAGTGTACCGACAAATACTGGCCTTTACAAGATCTGAGGGGGACCAGAGTATGTATGTTCTTATGAAACACAGATGGTTTTCGTTAAAATTTGTTTCACCCCATTTTTTTCCAGCACACCCAAAGCCTCGGATCCTTCTTACGCCACCGCATTTTGTGTGTAAGTGTTGTGTATGTGTGTCTAAGTGGTTTGTCACAGGCGCTGACCCTCGAATGACCCTGCACGGAAGCCATCCATGCAGTCTTTTGGAAACTTGCTCGCTTGAAACATAATCAATTTAAGCCAAAGAAACTCAACATTTGGATAAAAATGTATATGGTTTGACTAATAGGCTGTCTATTTGTCAATTCGTGTGTTTTTGAAAAACAGTGACAGAAGTGGCGATGGACGACCGTGTGTGTGGAAAAAAGAAAAGATTTGTGTGTGTGTAAACAGAATTCCAACTTAAAAGACATTTCAAGTTGTCACAGATAGAAGTATCCTTTGATCCATGAAAACCTGACACAAGGTCATTGAAACTCAGCAGGGAAGCCCGTAACCTTTGGCCTGTCCCACGCACATCACCAAAAAGTTAATCAAATCTATTTGGGATGTCTGACAACCGTTATATTCTGTGGTTGTCGTCATAGTCATCGATGGCAATATTAGGCACACTACCGTGAGCACAAGCGGACATGCCGTCTCGCTAATTCCCCTGCACCGCCATGCTGTGGTCAAAGAGATACGCAGCCTTGGAAGAAATGTGATCTTCATGCAAGCGCTGTGCCGGCTGCTGCAGCGGCAGCTTGCTATGACATAAAAAGGAGTGTGGGAGCAACAAAAAGTGGTGCCGTCAAACATTCCAAGACCTGCTGGGCTTTGATGAAAAAGATATGAAGCTCTCCATGACATGCACGCACACACACGCAACCACAGCAGTCAGCAGAGCTATTTGAATCAACACACACTTGGTGGTGCAGTGTTATGACTCCCTCATGCAGCCTGCTCTCATGACTTCAAAAGACAAACGCAGCACAAGACTTTATTTAGATTTCACCGCAGGCTTGCCCGAAACGGAGTGGAAGTGTGTAGAATGCGTGTGTTCAGGTGTGTGGTTAGTGGTTTTGGTGATAAAATAGTTTTACAGGCCACACTGCCACAGCAGCATCCAGTGTTCTATACCAATGATCATGGAAAATTGTTAATTCAATTGATTATTACGTTGTAGTTACAGCTGCACTGTGTCATACCAGGAGGTGTTTCTAATACTGCATTGCTTTCTGCATTGCTGCAATTGAGTTGGTTTATTTGCGACATACCTTTGGCTTGTACGGTGTCGTAAGCATGGACATCTCAACATTCTGACCACGGACCGGTTTGGGCTGGCGAGGCGCAGCCGGCCTGGCAGACTTCTGGTTGTTGCGGCACACACAAATGAAGAAGAAGAGCAAAGCAATGGCCAACGGGATGGCCACACTGGGAACCAGAATGTACAAAATCTCCATGTTGCCGCCGCCAGACTTCTCCTTATGGTCTATGGAAAATGACGGACAGAAAGGAATCAGACCAGGCTGGCGTGCTGATTGAAATAACGTATCAACCCAAACGTCCACGTCACAAAAAATAACACATGCGGAACACACAATGTAGCACACGGACTATGCGAGTATCAAAATACAGTACTACCCGAAAAATGTGTGCATCAAGTAAAAGTTGTTTTATTTTGGCAATTTAACATGAAATTTGATTGGGCCATTACACACAAATTGACATATGTCAAGCAATTCCTTGTTGTAACTTTGCTGATTAGAATTTTCAGTTTAGAACCACAAAAATACAAACTCAAAAAATTCGATTTTTTTAAGCTGCAAGACCTGATCAGCAAAATCCAAAGGAAAAAAAAAACCTTGAAATATATTGAATTGCTTATTATTCGATAATATAATATGTCAATTGAATTGCAGAAATACAACAACCTTTTCAGGATATTCTAATTTCTGGGTAATACTGTAGACACAAATGAATAAAGATGCAAAATAATGAACTTTATCATCTGCAAAGCATGCTGGGAGGCCCATTGCCTAGCTTTGATGAGCTCCTGTGTTAGGACAAACATATATTTAAAGGCACCTCAATTACTGTTATTTTGGCCTTTGGCAAAAACCTGGGATCTACTACCGTATATGTACAGGCTACGCAAAATATTTGGAGTTAATTTTGAACATAAACATCTCTCACCACAGATGGGTATGTCACAGAGCTCCATGCGGACCCCCTCATCCAGCGTGAAGCACCAGGGGGCCTCGTGCTTATTCCCCGGGTTGCGGCAGTAAGAGTGTCCCCCGTTCAGCTCTGGGTAGCGTACAGCCAGGAAGTTGTGACTGTGAGGATACTGGGAGTTCCATGGCTGACACTGACGGCTTGACTTGGTCACGCTGACAGTGCCGCGGTACTCTGATCCACTGCTGTTGTAGCATTTGTGGTCTAATGGAGCCCAAAAAAAGGACAACTTATTTACATTAGATTCATATCATTCCCAAAACCACGGTCCTAAACTAAACGGTGCTACGTGAACATTTTTTCCACACGAGTTTTGGCCAAACTATTATTACAATTATTGCTTTGGGTTTTATGAGATTGTACAGGAAATGTAAGCGCAGAGTTCATGTTTTTTTGGTTTAAATCAGAGAAAGACTTTGTCTTACTTTTGTTAATAGGCTCCGCCATGGGTATTCCGATCCGCAGGCAGTTGGCCGCCTCAGGACTGTCTGCGGCTGCCAGATCCTCGCAGTTTGGCAACTTCAGCCTCTTCAGTATGATGGGGTTCGAGCGAGCAATGATGTACTCCGTCTTGCACAAGTCATTCTCCAGGATCTCACACTCATCCTTGCACAGGTCCCGAGGTTTGTCGGCGCCCGAGCTGCGGTCGCAGGTGGGGAAAGCGAAGTGGCAGAGTGACGGGATGGCGAACTGGGAGCAGCGATCTGACAAATGGTTGGATGTTCCAATCATGGTGAAGGCCGCTGGGGATCAAAGGAGGTAAAGGTCAGATCCAGAGACGTTTCCCATAGTCAACCATTATTTATTTAAGAGGACACAAATACTCCTACTGTTGATCTTCTGAGCAGTTCCATGAGGCCCACTTGACAATAAAAAGCTGCAGTTTTAAAAGCGTGAGGGCGTGATTCATTGTCACACTGTGCAGTTATTGCAAACACATGCTTCTTTGTGGTGGGGACTATCACTAACGCGGCTCTTTGAGGGGGGTAGAGGGTAAGGCAATTAAAAGGTGAATATGCAAAAAGTGGCTCTTTTCCAAACCACAAGGGGTATTTTAAAACGACCCAAGACCACTTGAATGCAAGGCTGCGAAATGTTCGGCCATCTTAGAGCAACAATTTGCTTTCCCGCTTCACGCCACTTACAACTATGTTGCGTAAATCTGCTCCATCACCGAAGCATCAGACACGTTTCGATTGCCTTTAAACATTTGGATCTGTAATTGTCGACTAAATGTCATTTAAAAACATTAGCACATAAAAAACATTTCCACAAATGCTCTAATAATTGAGCTTGTGAGCGTTTCTCGAATGGCGTTATAAATGTACTGTGCTATGTTACAAGGTATAAAACTGGTTTCCTTGACACAGCACGGTTACAAAAAAACCGAATGTAGTTAAAGGGGTTTAATATTCCTGTGAATTCATTGGAATATATTGGACATAAGACATGGAAAATGAAAATTGTAACATTTTTCATGCAAGTTAGCCCATCATAGTACCCTTAAATGTTTTAAAAACAAGATACATTTGAGTTATCATGCCCCTACCAGGGAACAGAAATGTTTTCACATTATTTATGGGCCGATATCGTGCACCCCCAGACATAATAGCAGCATTTAAGACATGAGTCATGTGCTAGAGGAGCTGAATGAGGATTGGATGAGACTAAAAGTGCCGTCAGTGGTTCAGGGTTAAGTTTTAGTTTTGGTGTGGGTTACGGCCGCAACAGTAGTCTGTGTAGGGATTATTGTGGCTGTTCTGACATAATTCAAACCTGCAATAAAAGCCTGCTGTTCTGTCTATCGAGTCTGGTGCTTGTGTGTCTCCCCAAACATTACGATAACATTACTGACACGTAGCCACTACTACACATCCACTTCTTTGAATGAGATTACATTGTGTGTATGCTAGCGGCCCCGCCTCCAACAACAAAGACCGACAAGACAAAGAAACCGTGTGACTAACAAAAGAACTCACTCTGTTCATGCTGTTGCGCTATCAATTAAAACGCGGCAAGGTGCTGGAACAAATGCAGCATTGCAAAGATATATGGAGGCTGGCAAAATGATCAAGCTCATTTCCATTTAATGTGTGATTAATTCTTGATTTATTACCATCCCAAACCTAGTGCCCACTGGACAGTTTAATCAAATGAGATCTCGTGACATCCCTACTTTTTACTGATAATAGGCTCTATTCCAAGAAGAAACAGCGTGATTGATTAAGATTTTTTGGAAAAAACATCGTAATAGCACAAAAATCAGTAATAAAAGCATAGCTGCAAATTTGTAGTTAAAACAACTGGGTAGTGTATACGAATACAAATTCCATTGAATTTCTTGCCTCAACCGTACACCTGACGATTAAGTTGGGCAGGGAAAAAAAAATTTCAAGCTATATTGGCAGATATGTCAAAGTGAAAAATATAATTGTAAATGTATTTTAGTTTGCTTTGTTATGCAAAACAAAACATTTTCAGATTTTAATTCCCATGGAAAGTTCCTAACTTTCTCCTCAGATACACAAAGACAGCCAATATACTGTAGACATATACAGGCATTTTCCAACCCTATTTTTATTGTATATACTGTACAGCACAAAGGACTGATGTACATTTTTGTGCAACTGAGGTGGATCACTCACCTGTGATTTGGGTCTCGATCTCCCCCTGCATCTGCAACGAGTCGACAAAGATGCTGCGGTTCCCGATGAAGCGGGCGCAGGCAATGCCTCTGTATGGCTGGCAAAACCCCTCCTCATCGAAATCCTCTCTGAGACATACAAAGAGACAAAATAAGTAATGCACTTTGATGCATTTTGTTTGTAACATTAACATTGAAATTGCAATACATGCACTAGGAACTTAGTTGCAGCTGCTCAAGCATATTCCATTACACAATCACACCACTAGAGGTCCCTCTATGAATAAAAATGACAACAACAACAATTTTCCACACTGAGCCAAAGTAAAGTTTGTGCCCCATTGAAGATCAGCAGTTCCACTGTGGGCCCAGCTTGAAAAGGGTGTAAACTACATGAGCAATTTCTGCTACAATTCTTGACATTAATCCTGTTTATGGCACCGAGATGTCATCATGAGCCATAATGTGAAACATATGCACAGAGGAGATGGGGGTGGTAGGTTGATGATGACGTTTTCTATACAACTTTTACTCCTACTTTATTCCCCCGCCCCTCATTTAAAAGTCACTCTTCATTACAACGTTTTACTGTTTTTACCTAAACAAGACTGAAAAAACCCGACACTTTTAACAATTAAACTGGTCCTCACAAACATGGCTGTGCAAGGACACACACACACACACACACACGCCGACTATTCGCTTGGTGTGAGATCACTGTCTCATCTGCTCTAAGTTGTGCCATATGGGACCGTAAGACCAGGCAAAACCACAATATATGAGGCGAGGCCTTGACGATGCACACACTCACACACCTCAAAGAATTGTATTGTGGCTATTGGCTAAATTAAGTACCTGCACCTATTTAAACCTGCTGCTGTCTAATAAAACAGTTCTGCAATAAACCTCCCCTCACAAAAATCTACATGATTTGTTCAGTTTAAAAATATCAGAGTGCAGACACACACAGTAAAAATAAACATAAAAATGAATAGCAGAGCTATTACACAACATTAAGGTAATCTAAGTAGTACATACTATATGTAAATAATATATAAAATGCAACATAAATGAATGCATCTTTGTTATTTGAGGACGTCTGCTGCCATGATAAGTAGTAGTCCTCGTGAGCAAACTGCACCGATTACCACACAAACAGTAAAAAGAGCAGTCAAAACTTTTAAAGATGCAAGTGAGAACATGCACGCACGCACACACACACGCACGCCCAAGGTTATGAGGCCATCATGGAGTGAGTATGGGGTCATGTGGGTCCCTCTCTCTGAGGAGTGTTAAGTGACTGCAAGGTCAAGGTCAGCTCTCTCCATGTGTTCCCCAGCCAGACAGAAATGACACCAAATAACACAAAGCTCTGAGCAGAACATCCATTCAATTTGTAACATTACTTCTACATCTTCTAAATGTAATTTCATCAATAAAATAAGCCATTTTCCAGTAAATGTGGTATTATGAAAAAAAAAAGACTTAATGTTACTGTGTGCCTTCATCAAGCCACAAATTGCTGCACATTCAGATAGTTTCCTTTAGCACCAGGTTTCTCAGTTGGTGCACAGCATCACTGGCGGGTTCATTGCACTGGGAATCATGCAGAAAGAAGGAAATGAGGAATGCGTTTTAGAGTTTTGATTGACTGTTACTGTTGAATCGGAAGATACAAAAAGCTACATACTGTGTGCACATTTAGTGAGGTGTGTCGAGGCAGCGAGAAGGTCAGTTGGATTGCGCGTCATAGCAGATAGACATTTAATCGCACATATTTGCCTCACATAGACACGCAAATGACATGTCCAAGCAGAGCATTCACCACAGTCCAGCCAGAGCTCTACCCGGGAAATTATGACTGCAGCCAATACAAACAGCCTCAAATGAAAAAAACATGTCCACAAGTTGAACCCTATGTTCCTGCAAGCCCAGTCTAACTGGGATTTATAGTGAAGTATGCGAATATTTGTCCTTTTTAAAATTGTCTACCGGACAGGATCATGTTGTACTTCATCTACTTTAACATTGTCAATGTAAATATTCATTCATTCATTTTCTATACCGCTTGTCCTCATTAGGGTCACGGGGATGCTGGAGCCTATCCCAGTTGACCTTGGGCGAGAGGCGGGGGTACACCCTGGACTGGTCGCCAGTCAATCACAGGGCACATATAGACAAACAAACATTCACACTCACATTCATACCGATCGACAATTTAGAGTCGCCAATTAACCTAACATGCATGTTTTTGAAATGTGGGAGGTTAAGGTTAGGGTTAGGACTACCTGGAGAAAACCCACGCATGCACGGGGAGAACATGCAAACTCCACACAGAGATTCCCAGCGGAGATTCAAACCCCGAACCTCCTGACTGCGAGGCCAATGTGCTACCCCACTCATCCACTGTGCGGCCAATGAAAATGTTCTCCCTGATGAATAAACTTTTAGTTTTGATCATTGAGAAAGCAGCCACTTTGTCACCACGTCGCAGCTCGAATTTCGTGGCTTCACAATTTTCACTATCACAATTTTTCAAACATATGTTAATTAATAAACCGTGCTCCTTCAGGGTGGAATATGGTCTAATTTGGGGATGAATGTGGCATATTTAGGCAAATGTGACATTTTTTGGCCTAAATTACACATTTCCACGCACATAAATGGATAAATGTATTACTATACAAATACAAGCCATTAAGCGGCAGCATTAAAATTGGGAATGTAGTATTCTAGATTGGTCACAAGGTGTCAGTTATTGTGTGGTAAGACAAGCACCAGACTTGATGGTCATAACAACAGTTCAATGCAGGTTAAAATGATCTGACAACAGGTACAATAATAACAACACAATAAACATAATAACAACACTGGCTACTGTTGCAGTCAATTCCCACAACAAGCTAAAACTCAACTCTGAAACCCCAATGTCACTTCCTGTCCTGCACACATTCAATACACATTTACTGTGACACACACACAAGTTGAATTCATTTAGTACCCTAAAAGTCTTCTTTAATCTGATTATATCTACTATATTGGATAATACAAATGTAAAGATGATTGACTGGAGGGCTCCAACAATGTTTAAAACAAGTACTGTATGTATGCATGAGATGGCAAACACCCTTTCTATGCCACAACTACAAAAATATTGCAATAACAAATCCTACTTTGCAGAAACTCACTAATCATGGTCAGGTCTGGAACCCATCAACAACAATAAAGAAGGGATTACTGTAAAAGATTACTAATTTCACTACTTGGTATGAACAAGCAGAGGGTGCAATTAAGTTAAGACCAGCTAGTTTGCTGCATAAAAGGGGAGCAAACAAAATCAGAAATATATGTGCATGTGTGTGTATGTATATGTATATACAATATACACATAGATATAAATATATATAATGTATATCCATATATACAGCATATATATAATACTATATATACATAAGACTAGATAGGACAGCTTTTGTCTGAGGTCTGAGAGGATGGTGCAAGATCTAAGCGTTCTCAAAGGCAGAGGCACTCACAAAACATGGCAAACATGATAATCAAGTGGGAACCCCACCAACCACTAACAACAACAACAGAAGACTACAGAGCTGTGATTGTGCTCACAGTTACCGATAGAAGAATTCCACTTTGTCGTCAGTCTAGACAAGAGACTTGGTTTTTGGCACACATTCATCTTCCTGTTGTCTCTGTTTGTTGTATAGCTGAAGAAAAATGTATTATTTCTTCTTCTATAGTTTTGGTGTTCCATGTGGTTCTGTCTGTCTGTTTACAGTACCACATGTGCAGTAGGTGACGCATTACATCCCAGTCATTCGTCATATGGACATGACTATTTATTAAAAATTTACAGGATACACTTCATCCCAAGTAAGGAGAACCAAGTGTGGTTGTAAACAGTAGAAAGCTATTTTAGTTTATACACTGCCAAGGACACTGGGAATATTCAGACTTGATCTATGACTCAGATCAATACTAAAAGAATCAAGTTTATTTGCCACAATACTCACCACAAAACCTTCAATACAAAACTGAGGACACTGATTCATTGTTCAATTACATTCTTCCAACCTCATTATTTATTATGGGAAGCCCTCCGTTAGCAGTCATGTTTTTCTTGCAGCACCGCTCTGACTCACATCCATATGGACACATTCACATACATTCACACCTGGGTGGCGCCAGTGAAACGGCAGCCACAATGCTTGATTTATGAATTACGCCACGCAAGATGGCACCATGTTTTAGTCCTCTATATTTCTAAAGATGTGCAAATAAACAGCATTAATTAGAAAACGCGTCACCAAAACTACGCATCATTAAAAGGAAAACAGAACTGAGGATTGAATAAAATGGTAAATGCACAAATCCATCACATGAGTTAAAAGGAATATTGAATTCATTTATTATGGATTGTGCAGAACTACGACAAGAACAACA
Organism: Oostethus manadensis; assembly: GCA_024372805.1. Taxonomy (NCBI): domain Eukaryota; kingdom Metazoa; phylum Chordata; class Actinopteri; order Syngnathiformes; family Syngnathidae; genus Oostethus; species Oostethus manadensis. Next base: position 39,896 of record QODF01000025.1, read on the forward strand.
TCAAATTAAAAGCATTAAATGAATACAGGGCTACCATCCGCCAGTACGAGTTTGTTTTTCAGGGATGTTGGGTATCAAATATGCACATTAGCACTCAATAAAGTCATCAGATCTTACCTTTATGCATTCCCACAGAGTATCAGCATTTGGGAACAAATAGTAGGGGAAAGAAAATTGGAAAAATACAGTATCCAGTCTATCTGTACAGCGTGGGAGAACGTTGGTGCGTGTAAGGACCGTCCAACAGTGGGGCATTAAACATTCAAAAACGGTGGGATTTATAACTGTATATTCTTTTGGAATAAAATAATGGCCCATAGTTCCAAAATTGCGACCGGTCCACGGTGTACCCCGCCTCCCGAACGAAGTCAGCTGGGATAGGCTCCAGCATACTTGCAACTCTAATGAGGGTAAGCGGCAAAGTGGAAAATGGATGGATGGATTTCCAAAATTGATCCCATCACATACATTTTTATATATGTTGTTGCTGTAGTACCACAAAGAGATTTGCACCCCATTAGTTGTACATATTATAGATGAAAATGTATTTGATAAAATGTAATTAATTATGAGTTAAAATTGGACAAAATGCAATTAATGGCAATTGAATGTTTAAGACGATTGACAGCCCTACTTATACAGTCTATATGTTTTTTGTAGCCTTCTTAAAAAATGTAAAAATACATAAAAATATCAAAAGTTCCCCGCATCTTTTGATTTTTAGTATGTGGCACTCGGGGGAAAATGTTTTGGAAAGCCCTGGGCTGCAACATACAAAACAACACCTATTTGACTTTAAGGACAAGAGCTCATAAAGTGTATAAATACTAGGTGGGCCGTCAGATTGATACAAATTCATCAAATGAATCATGATCAATCACCATTTTAAACTGTACTTTATGAACAGAGAAATAAATGACAGGACAAGATTAAATATATATTTGTATGCATTATCAGCTCCAAAGGAAATGAATATGTAAAATTAGGATAAAACATAGTACACGCATCTGAAAATGGGTCCATTTGCATAGCACTAGTTTCTTTTATGGTAGCAGAACATTTCAATCACACTTAACCCGTATTACTGGCCGTGATGGGGTGCTGCTTTTAAAGACACCACGTCATTTGAGTTGAATTCACATGTTTTGAGTGTGCATGCATTTTCTGGGATTTCCAGGCATTTTTAAATGCAGCAAAGTGTATTTCTGCACTAAGGGTTAAGTTAGTGATTAACAAGAATATCCAGTTGCTGTTTTTCGTTGTCTTTCTATTTACTTTTATTATTTACTTATTTATTTTTGATTTTCGAACTGCCGGTGAATGCTCCACGCGGCCGTCTAGTGACAATGGGGAAGTGTAATAATATGTCAATCCCAAATGCATGACCTGTAATGTAATGTAAAAGTATGCAATTGCGTAGCATTGATCAGATTCTATAAATGTGTTATTTCATCCAACAGTCTGAAAGCAAACTACAGAACAATGAGAGACCTAAATACTGACAGTATTCAAAGTTTATTGATTTTAGGTAAATGCAGGTCATCTGATTACGTCATACACCAATCCACGGAAACTATGAGCCCTGAGGGTGTCATATTCTGGGATGAGGGTCGGAATGACGGACTTGAGTTGAGTTTTGTGGGGACATGAAACTCAAAACTTTTTGGTGGTGAGGGGTGACAAAAAAGGATGGGATTCAAGGCAGAGGAGACGAGGGGGCGGATCCCTGATGACATTTAAGATTTCGGGGTTTGGTTTCCAGGAGCTGCTGTGGGTGCAGAGTGAAGAGGAGATGAGCTGCCAACAGCATGAGGTCACAGCCGTCACATCCTGATTTGGGGATACCCCTCAGTGTGCTGCTTGTCTTCTTTAAAGATCCACTCCTCAGTACTGCTTTGGCTCCAGACGGCACCATCGACCCAAACATTTTGTCCCAGCCTCAAAGGTTGTCTATGAGAAATACAGGAAGCGTCCAAGCTTGTGTTTTGTCCTAAAGTACTTTTTGATATATGTTTTTTTGCTTGCAGGGTATTCTGCACATCATGCCGATTCATATGCTGGACCCTCTGTACTGCCCACGAATTCATAGATGGTGTAACCCCATTAGTCAGAGCAGAAATTCAGAATGCAGCATGTGTAATGATCTTTCACTGACAGGCAGCCAAAATGCTCACCAGAGACTGAGGTTGACTGAGGTCTGTGGCTGCCAGTGGCCCGTGACCGCACTGGGAATGAACAGCAAGAGTGGGCAACTGAGGCACCGTGTTAAACACAATAGAGAGTATGAAAAGGTCCTCGTGTTACTCCTGTTACTGACTGCGATAAAAGAGGCCTCTGTCAACAAAGAAGCAGGAGATTTAGAGTCTGCTGGCAAATGCAACAACCAGGAGGGAAGGGAAGGAAAGGAAAGGCCAGTTCTTCAGCAATTTGGAGTCTAACTGACACTTAATATTACAGGTTTGACTTGACAATCCATAAAATCTATCACCAAGGTAGTCAGCCGAAATGTTTCCACTTTATACTGTTCAGTTCACATTTCTTTTGTGTTTCCAAGACAGGAAAAGGTGTCAGTCCACCAGGGAAGCTAAGCTGGCAGGCAAATGACGAGGTTTTGAAAGAAGTTGGTTTGACGTTGGAAAGCGCTCACGCTGAATTGCCGGGTGCAAGCTGCACATCAAACCCTGGCAAGTGTCTGTGAGCCCAACCACACGGGTCTCTTCCAGCGGTCCTGTATGCTTTTTGACACTTCAGGGCCACCGTCGGTGTTGCTCGTATTTAGCAATGCAGAAGTGAAAACATGCTGCCCTCTGACATAGTGCAAACATCAATCCGAGAAGGAAAGAAAAATACCGCAGACTGGATCTTGGATGGGCCGCACGGTGGCTGAGTGGTTAGCACATTGGCCACACAGTCAGGAGATCTGGAAGACCTGGGTTCAAATCTCCGTTGGGCATCTCTGTGTGGAGTTTGCATGTTCTCCCCGTGCGTGTGTGGGTTTTCTCCGGGTACTCCGCTTTCCTCCCACATTACAAAAACATGCATGTTAGGTTAATTGGCGACTCTAAATTGTCCATCGGTATGAATGTGAGTGTGACTGGTTGTTTGTCTATATGTGCCCTGCGATTGACTGGCGACCAGTCCAGGGTGTACCCCGCCTCTCGCCCAAAGTCTGCTGGGATAGGCTCCAGCATCCCCGTGACCCTAATGAGGATAAGCGGTATAGAAAATGAATGAATGAATGAATGGATCTTGGATGCATCCTAGCTGGATGGGGACTCTTAAATAACAGTAATGCAACAAGAACAACTGTCGTTTGTGACCAACGTCAACAAGCGGCACATAAGCTATTTACATACAGTAGCCGATGCAAAAGTCAGTACATAGCTTACATACCCGTCACAGTAACACAAGCCAGATCAGTGCTCCGACTGTACTGCGGTGAACCAAAGTAAACTGCAGCGCTGGGTGCAAACATGGAGTTAGTACACTGGTGGTGCAGGAAGCTGAGGCCAATCTGCCGCGTTTATCATTGAGGGACGAAAGATCCTGCCACAAAACTATGACTGACATTCCAGTTCAGTTCCAACAGCAAAGATTTTTTTGTTTTCAGCGCCCATCCTGGCTTAACCCTATAGCTGTGGTCGCTACTGTACTGTATGCCTGCATACTCTTCCACAGCTTCTTTTACCAATGTGTATGTAAAAAAACTTCCATAGATGCATTTGCAAATAGAACATAGCATTGAATGAGACATTGCTTTGTCAGAATGTTGCGGATTTCCTCAATTAAAAAGCATCGCTCATGACAATGCTTTCCTTCTACTTTTGTGAATATGTCCACACAGGATGGAAAACACCACTTTGGATGAGGAGTTCCGCTCATAACACATACATGTTGATCCAAGATGTAGGGAAGGGCCTGACATCAGTCCTGTCAATCCTCACAATGTTCTCGAGCCGGTGACACCACAGCCCCCGGGAGGACTGCATTGCATCAGAAGTCCCAGGGGGGGAAGCAGTGTGTCAATCACCCTGATAATTAGCAACACAAATGTGTGTGGAGATGTTTTGACAGACTCCATCATTACAATAGGAGCCATAACCGACTGTGAAGTACTGATAAGTTTGCAGATATAAAAATGCATCTGTTGGTATGCAATGGCATCCTTACATGATAGAAACATGCAACTAACAACATACATTTTTTCTGTATGATTTATGACTCCTACTACTCTCAATCTCAAAAGCAGACACCGTGTACAAAGACAGGGAAACACGTGTTTTGGCTGACTGGTTACTGACAGTGCTGACAGAACAAGAACACACACGTCTGAACATAGGCAATGTGAAATATACAGATGAAAGGAGTTACTACAACGCTTATCAGTGGTACCCCGGTTTTCACGATTCATTGCTTCCAAAGGGTCAGATGAATGGACAGTGCATGGAATCTATGACCCCTCCCTTACCCTTAGCAATTGTTGCAACAGTCAAGCAGTTTAGACCCAATGAGCGTCCAACTTTGATGGCCGTTTCTCCTCTCTCTAGTCTCTAATTTTTTCCACGGTGATTGCCTTCTGGCCGCACGGTGGATGAATGGGTAGCATGTTGGCCTCACAATCAGGAGGTTCTGGGTTCAAATTTCCGCTGGGCCTCTCTGTGTGGAGTTTGCATGTTCTCCCCGTGCATGCGTGGGTTTTCTCCAGGTACTCCAGTTTCCTCCAAAAACATGGATGTTAAGGTAATTGGTGGCTCTCAATTGTCCATCGGTATGAATGTGAGTGTGACTGGTTGTTTGTCTATATGTGCCCTGCGATTGACTGGTGACCAGTCCAGGGTGTACCTTGCCTCCCACCCAAAGCCAGTTGGGATAGAATCCAGCATACCCCCAACCCCAATGAGGATAAGCGGTATAGAAAATGGATGATGAATGCCTTCCTTTTCTTTGGCTTACTAATCACCAATGCTGTTCTTCCTCAGTATAGCTGCAGGCGCAACACTGCATCCTTGCACACGCTCAATTGAGTTTTGTGTTTACAAGCCAATTTTTTATTCATTTATGGGAGCACACCCATAACTACAAAACGTTGTAAAAGGACGATCACCTGTAATAAAAGAATACACAGCTTTTTTCCCCCCACATCTTGTCTGGTTCGTGGTTACTTTGGGCTCATTGTTTGGGGTTTTCATGCACCTGCCAACCAAACACATTTAACTGTAACATAGTTAGTCCTACGGCCAAGCAGCAAAAACTAACTTAAGCATTGCTACTCTAAGACTTATTACAATCCACCAGCCCCTACCATGTCTACAATTGAAAAGGCGCCAGTATAAATAAAAGCAAAACTAATCAAAGGGGATTCAAAAGCAGGGCAAGGCAACTTCAAGCTGCACTGATCCAGTTAGGCTGGACAAATTAATATATATCCCCTGGCGCAGACGTGTAGGAGTCCAGGCTATAAACAAAAGCCTCTATTTATACCTTGAAATACTCAACGTAGACTGTGTGGCCCTCCCTCATACACTCTACCGGCACCAAGAGCAAAGAAAGAACACTTTCTGTGTGTATGTATTTTTTTAGTGAGTGTGAGTATGTAGTATGTGTTCAGGGGAGGTGCGGGGCAGAGTTCAGGGAAACCCTACATACCCCATTTCAAACTTGGGACCCTTTGGGAGAAACCATGATTCAAACTAACCACATACACATACATGAACACGCTTTGTGGAAAGCACAGACTTTACCAGACGTGACCTTGCGCAGACCTGCCAACGGGATCACGACGGACAGAAACCTGGAATTCTGGGAAACAGGAAACAGGAAGTGAGCCCCGTCTACGCTACGGGGACAAGCTGCCACAATCAGATGTGGAAGAACTTCCTTTTGGTGTGTACCGACTACATAATGTATGACTTGTGATTAGCGTAGAAGCTGGCAGCACAGCTGGACAACATGCATGTGTATAAACATGTGTGCCCCTGTGTTTGATGCTCTCAGCATTTAGGAGAGGCATCCATGCTTGAGAGAGAGAGGGGGTTCTGGTGGGTTCTCTGGTTTCAAATAGTGCGGGTGCCCAGGGACTAGGCCATGTCAAAGGGCCGATCCCCTATGAACCATATTAGGGCTCTGATACCCAATCAATCAGCACCGGGCTAAAAAGAATCCACAACAAGATGGCAATTAAGCTCCGTCGAGGGCTTTAACTAAACATGTGTGAGAGATAAAGTCTATGAGCGTAACTGTGGGTGCACAGTGTGCGGTGATTAAAGTAGGGCTGCAAGGGTGTCTAATGTGTGCGCGGGTAAAAGATAAAAAAGGACCCGATCTATGATGGATATGCAGCGTAGTAAAAACTGACGGATGCATCCGCTCACTTAGAGCAATTGAACCCCATTCAGGAGAACACACAGAGAAAAGCTACCCCACTTTCTGAAGTTTAACTTCTATGGCCGTTTTTCTAAGTGCAAGCAATAGAAAAGGAAATCAGTTGAACATTTAAACTGTTACAAATACGAATGAATACATTAAATAAATATTACATGTTACATTATAAATCACTGTACCTCAACCAAGATAATAAACAGATGCTTTACTTACAGGTGCTCTAAATATGCGTCTACTTCCTTTTCCGCAAATTATAGTGTATTTTCTTCTCTTTTAACAATTGCCGTCTTTTCTTAACCCCACTGCTGAGGCTGTTTGTTTTCCCCTTCAGAATAAGTGTTGCAATAAAAGGCCTATAAAAAATGTCAAATGGATCTTGCGTGAAGTCATGGCAGTTGGAAGGCTGAAATTTAGTGCAACTTTAACGACACGGGGGTGCCAGTGTTAAGACGCTCTGTGGTTATGACTCACTCCCAAAAATTATTAATCCTGTCCAAAAGAGAAAAAAAAGAGAACTAGTTACGTGTGTGACAGACAAATAGATAGCCTAAATAATACAAAGGTGTGTTTCGCTACACTCAGGAAGTACCGCCCTTTTTCCTTTTTCCTTTTTTTTAGTTTTGTCGCGTAAGGCACAAACAGCAGATAGCAGTGTGTCAAAGAAAAGGAAACCTTTCGCCAAATTAGCTTGGTCTGAGCTAGTGCTTCTCAAATAGTGGAGTGGGTCCCCCTTAAGGATGGGCGGCCACGTTGGACTGTCAGGGGCGGGGGGGTGTGAGAGGTAGGGAGGACTTTCAATATTAGTGCAGACCTGCCAACATGTAAGCATTTGTTGTACTAAGCATGCAATTTGACCCTGATGCAGCACGCTTGCATGCTTCACTGCTCTCCATTTTGTTGCATTTGGCTGGTTTCAGTTTTCAGTTGAGTCTGTACAGCAGACATAAAAAAATAGCTACAATCAGTTTCTTAATAGTATTGCAAAAAAGGGTGGGCAAAAACATTTGTTCTCCAGTGGGGGCATGACAGAAAAGTACTAGTCAAGTCACTCAACTGTCACAACCATCATAAGGGATAAAAATGGCATCCTTTAACACGTGAATGGATCTGCTCCTACGAAATGAACAGAGATAACAATGCAGCGTAGAGGTCTCATTGTTGAGACTTCCTCTTCCCCAAAAGCAGCAAGAGCAGTAAAAGTAAAAGGAATTTAGTTTTGTCCATCCATCCTTCCATCCATTTTCCTCCGCTTATCCGGGTCCGGGTCGCGGGGGCAGCAGCTTCAGTAGGGAAATCCAGAATTCCCGGTCACCAGCGACCTCTTCCAGCTCCATCGGGAGGACACCAAGGCGTTCCCGGGCCAGCTGTGAGACATAGTCCCTCCAGCGTGTCCTAGGTCTTCCCCGGGGCCTTCTCCCGACTGGGCGTGCCCGAAACACCTCACCAGGGAGGCGCCCGGGAGGCATCCGGACTAGATGCCCGAGCCACCTCAACTGGCTCCTCTCCATGTGAAGGAGCAGCGGCTCTACTCTGAGCTCCTCCCGGATGGCCGAGCTCCTCACCCTATCTCTTAGGGTGAGTCCAGCCACCCTACGAAGGAAACTCATTTCCGCCGCTTGTATCCGCGATCTCATTCTTTCGGTCATGATCCATAACTCATGACCATAGGTGAGGGTGGGAACGTAGATCCATCGGTAAACAGAGAGCTTTGCCTTCCGGCTCAGCTCTCTCTTCACCACGACGGTCCGGTACAGCGACCGCATTACTGCAGACGCTGCACCGATCCGTCTGTCGATCTCACGCTCCAACTTTCCCTCACTCGTGAACAAGAACCCGAGATACTTGAACTCCTCCACCTGAGGCAAGACCTCACTCCCAACCCGCAGGGTGCAGTCCACCCGTTTCCGACTGAGAACCATGGCCTCGGATTTGGAGGTGCTGAGTCTCATCCCAGAAGCTTCACACTCAGCTGCAAACCGCTCCAGTAAACGCTGAAGGTCACAGCCTGATGAGGCCATAAGGACCACATCGTCTGCAAATAGCAGAGACGAGATCCTAAGGTCACCAAGCTGGACTCCCTCACATTTAGTTTTGTGTTGTATTTAACAGTTTTATTATTGTACTATATGTGTCCTTTTGTGTTCCGTGTACACTGTGGGTGATTTGGTGTTGATTTATGTACAAGTTTCGACTTGACTTATAATGCTGTCCTAGGAACGGAATTTCTCTATATTTATCCTGAAAATGTATCTTAAAATTACGAATTGGACGATTTCGTGGACATTGAAATATACAAATTCTGATGTATTTGGCATTGTTCTGCGTACCTGAGTGCAATTCTGAATGAGAGACATTATTCTTAATGGGATTCCGCAGTGAATTAAATGTAGCCGGCCCCCTACGCGAGTCTGATGCAGTGTGTTCAAGTGGAACAGCATGTGGCTGAGGACCAATACGTCCAAGAGAGTGAGCAAGCCTGTCAACCCTCGAGTTTAAACGGCCGCAGCAGCGTCTGTGCTGTGGAGCAAATCGTCATCAATCCTGGCCAGTTAGAACCACAGCAGTGTTGACACTGGCACTGAGGTAAGGAGACATGAAACCGAAATCCACACTTTCTCCATTCAGCACACAGGCAAGTTCACACTCAGAGTTAAGAGCGTATTATGACCAAGAGAGGGAAGGTAAGTGGCAGCCGAGTTTTTTTTGTGTGTGTGTGTGCATGCCTGGGTTCAAACTTGCAACCCTTTGCAAGCAACCCCTTGCAACCCAAATACCTATTTATGCCTCATTGCACCAAGTTAGAAATAACAGGTATCTAAACAGCGTATCTTAACACAACATCCAATTGGCTGTCAGTAAATTGCAGCTCTCGCAATAAAGAGCACACTTAGCAGTTGGACCGGTACTCTATCCAAACTTGAACACGAGCTTCATTGAGAAGCTAATGTACCGCGACAATTGCACCATTTTGACAACAAATAGCCTTGAGATGAAAAGATTTTTTTTGCCACCCATGTTTCAAACCTTGAAAACGCCAAAGTCAGACACATAAGACTGCAATAAGGATTTGGCTTTGTTTCAGGAATTCTACAGTTGCCACATTTCCCTTCCTGTTAAATGTTCAATAAATTCAAACAGGGCAAGGGTAACTTAGGAACCATTCTTTCTCCTGATGGTTCATGTTTTTCACTTGCTCCTTAGCAAACGTCTTTTGAATGTCCAATTAACTATTAACTTTGAAATATTTGCTATTTTGCAAGAAAGTTTAAAAAATGTGATATATACAGTATATAGAGATAAAGCTGTGTGTTCAATCAACATGTCAGCTTTTCCTCGTTACAATATTCCTCGTGCTCTATTTTCCCATTTTTGCGTTGCTTTTCTTTATTTCTACAACTAAAGTCCACTACTAAAGTCGCAAATGGCCCCTGAGACACAGTGTGGGCACCCCTTTTATTGCTCTTCAGGGGTGAGCATGTGACCTGACGTCAACACGGATCAGCTACATCTCTCGTCGACTGTGTAGCCTGTTGTCTTCCTGTCACGAGCGAACAACGATACCAACAATAAAACCGGGGAGGAAGGCGGACAGTCCGCCTTCCGAACGAGTCGTATACACGCAGCAAATAACGTACAATCACAGTCTCTACAGTGAGCGTTGCTGGAGCTGTGGGATTTTTTGGGAGGTGCACATCAGGCTTTGATAAATACTTAAGGCTTCGTTATGCTCCAGCGTCACGGCGCTGGCACAAGGAACGGCAAATGGCTGTACGAGGAAACAACAAAGTGCATACCTGAGAGCATGTCCGTAAAGTCGGTGATCCAAGGTAAACTTGTCAGTGACGCTGTTCTCATTACAAGTCAGAATGATGGTTCATTAACACAATTTTAAACCTGATACCTCAAACCTTCAGAGCAGTGCTGCTCGTGTAATCTGTTACTCCATAAAGACAGCAGTAAAAAAAAAAAAAAAAAAAAAAAAAAGCAAGCAGTTATTCTGTCATGGTTTCCTGTGAACTTCTTGGAAAGGACGACCTTAAACCAATTTGTCAATCACCTTGTGGGTGGGACTCATGGTATGCGCCGGTGTTGCCATTTTGATGTCAAACTACCTACGCTTGGATGCTTTAAGTGTTTCATTGGATTTCTAGCGGCCTCACAAATATCAGCTAATTATCCAGCTACTTAGGGTGTCAGTTGGTTTCTTGGTTTGAAACCACATATGCAAATATGTTAACTGTACCGAAACATTTACATTCTAATGTCAAATGGTTGTTTTAACACGTTTATGATATTTAAGAATGTCGTGACGTTACTTAAAAGACGTGTGGCTCAAAAATACTTCTACTTTTGTTGTTTTGGGACGGATCATTTTGAAATTTGAAGATCAGACTGAACCTGTTTTGCATTCTTCACTGAGAAATTTAAGAGATTATCATATTTTATTTTGTTTTAATGAAATGTCTTCTTGCAATATTAAAAGGCCATACCCGCCCAAAATCAAAGTTTATATATGCAGTCAGAAATTAGGCTGAGAAAAATAACGCAAAACTTAAGTACCCTCCGCTGACATTTGCAGTGATTTACGATGTCTGGTACTACTGTGCTACTGTAACTACTAACAGTTAGAATAATATGCTGAAATACAAGAGGATCAAAAGATGAAGGAGGCGAAGAAGAGAATGCCGTCTTTGTCTGAGCTGGCTGCCTTTTAAACGAGAGTGCACAGTGAAAAGAGAGTGTTATTGTAGACTTTTTTTTGACACCGCCTGAGAGCTCGGTGACCGAGAACATTTAGGGAAATTTAAACAGTGTCAGCAGCCAGGGTGCAGTGGAATTAATCTTTGCCAACAGAAAAAAGGCCCATTACAAACACAGTTTGGGGACTGTGTTCCAAGAAGTGTGTTAAAGTTATTGTCATAGAGGATATGTGAATACAAATAAAAACAGCATTGACAAAAAAGCCAAACCCCCAGTTACACGGTGTGGTTAAGCGCCTCATCATGTAAACAGTGAGTGCACAGTGCGAGGAGTACAGCGCACAAGAAAGGAGACAAACATAAATGTGCTCGATGTGCATTACATGAACAAATACGTACGCTGGAAAAGTATACCGTGCATTAAGAGTGTTTATTCCTGAAGGCTTCATTGGATGCACTGACTAGTATATGTGCAGTTGGGGTTTTGAACAACGATGAAGGCGAGAAAAACTATACAGACCATGCCTTCATCAAATGACACTGTATCTCAGCGCATTGGTGACATGGCGGAGGATTCTTTTATTTTATTTTATTGTATTTGAATTGTATGCGCTGGCCAGCCCGGCACATGTCCTGATGTCTGGGACGCGCTTTCCTGTTCCCAAAATATCAATTATATAATTACATAATGATTCAATATTATTCAGAAATCATTCAGACTGAGATTATTTTTTATCGTGTGTTTACAAACTCTGGTTTATGGTTTTAAGTGTGCAGGAGAGGCGGGTACATGGCTTCAGGTCAAATGTCTGAAGGGGTGCGAGACTGTAAAAAGTTTGCGAGCCACTGCTATGGCTATTACATCGAACCAATGGGGCTTTTAAACTGAAAAGAACCTATATACAATTGGAATAAATGGTGAAAATTATGTACTTAGTGTCTCAGACAGAGATTAAAACACAGGCCTGAGTTATGAGCTGCCACTGATGGACCCTTTACAGCTAAACACCAGTCATCACACCTGAGCTCTGTCTGGAATCAAAGAGCAACACGTAGCCCTGAGTGTTGATGGTACCATCCTCCTCCCACTCAACCAACACACTTTTTCTTTCACCCTCCCTGCGCCGTTTTTTTCTTCCCAATGAGGGAAGTGTAGCCGGGAATGGGCGTGAGGGGGAGATATCGGGGGGTCTTCTCCTTTGGCAGGTGAGACATTTTCCCCCTCCCTCTGTATTTGTTCAAGCTCTATGATAACATGGCCAATGCAGAGAGAAAAGAGAGACGGAGGATGTAGATGAAGGGAGGAGAGCAGAATGTGTTGCGGAAAGGTACTCGTCTGTCTTTTGGGTGAAGATAACCGTTGACATATTCATGAACAGTGCACTGGAAGGGAATTGAAGTGGATTTTGGACTTGGTGGAGCTAAAGTAATAAAAATGAGGACGTGAGGCATGGCTTCAACAAATAGTTGAAACTTTTTTTGAAGTAAAGTTCTTGTCTTCCAGACCAAAAGTTAAACGAGAACATCATTACCATTCTTTGTTTCTTGGCTTGGCCCAGTGGCTTCCAAAGGCCAGTATTGACCAACCAGACAACTAGTGGAGACTCCAAGTCTTTGCAGGACTGGGCCAAGAAGAGGTCGCCCCCCACATCATTCCACAAACATCCCTTTTTACACTTCACTCTTTATGGAGGAATTTACAAACAAAAGATAATGTGTGAGGTTTCAAGGTGGCTGTGGGCAGATTTTTTTTTTTACGTGGAAGGGAGTTTGATGTTCCTCCCTCAAGTTGAATGCCTACCCTCCTGAGTTACTGGGAGTGCCACGAGGCACCCAACACTCGGGACGAGACGAAGCACGAGATTGGGTCCGTGACGTTGAGATGAGAGGAGACAAGATGTTAACATTAATTTTAAAAGTACAACAAGAAAGTTTATTTAACCGAGTCTCAAGTCTCACAGGCAATTAGTACGGTCCGTTGTTATCATCCTATTTTATTAGCCGCATTCCACAGATGGCCCCTGTGCCACAATTTGGACAACCATGCATGGTCGCCACAGTACACCCTCATGTCAGACACACGCTCCGGGCAGCCCCCGATGCCAGGACAACCAGAGTAATAAGTGGAGGGAGCCACCTGCTGTGGCCGCCATGGTGCCCTGTAGTTGGGGCACCTGATCTGAGCAGACCCTGTGCTGCCATTATTTTTTATCTGATAAATCTTAAGTAACTTTCAGCAAATGTAGAATTACTACATTAGCTTCTGCCCTGATGTTAACACGGACGCAGCTGTTAAACAGCCACACGCTGACACCGCGGAAGGCCAGGAACACCAAGGTGGGTTGTATTGCAGTATTCACAGTGTGTGTACACTGGTGAGTACCTGGTGCCAAATCATAAGAGCATTTCTCTCACATGAAGATCTCTGATGCTGCATGTGCAGTACAAGATGATTCACACCCTGGCCAAATATTGTGTTTATTTATTGTGTTGGATGCTTTTCTTTAAGCCATAAATAACACTAGAAAGTGTCAAACAATAAAAGTTTCCAGTTTAAAAAAACATTCATACATACTGATCTAATCTTCAAAAAGTATATTGTAGTACATTAGAATGTTCTAAATCATTGTAGAAGTTATCAAGATCCTTTAGAATAGGCTAGGATATGCTATGAGTATGCTAATAGAATAAATATTCTAAACTCAACATTTTCTCTTACATGGTAGGTTTTGTATTAGTTCATCTCTGATCCATTTCCATCACAGCGCTGACAGTCATAAATCAATTGAAGCAAACTAAAGCGTACCACTGCACGGAAAAGAAGTTGGTTGATAATTTGGGCCAATAAACAATTTTTTTTTAGACAATAAAAAAGTCTAATCTATACCATACTTACACTGACAAAATGGCTTGGTAGAAAGCCTTAATCTAAACTACCACATTAACTACATTAACTACAACATGACTGTGTTTCTCATACATTGATTTGCTTGTGGTGGGCCAATTTAATGGGACTGTCTGTGAATGTAGCTTGTTGTCCAAGCCCGTAAAGTAGGCAGAGTAACTCTGCTGCTTATCAAACTCCACAGGCACCTGGCCGGAGAATAAGAAGATGTAACAGGAGGGATTTTAAAACAAATCTAGCAACTTCTTCTGGCCTCAGTGGAGACTCTGACATAAAAGCACTATTGTTCTTCTCAACAAGCAGCGGTTGCTGCTGTCGGCCCCTGACTCTGTCAGAGCACAAACCCGAGCGAGAAGAAAGTTCATTTGTAGTTCTAAACATATGTATTTTCCTTTTCATGTTTTGTTACCCACTTTTTGTCTCCACCGCAGCATAATTCCCCTCTCCCACAGCATCCATTACAATTACATGCACATGCGTCATGGCCAATTATGCAAATTAGACAATGACACCTTTTAGCAGCAAAAAAAGACACAGACTAGCGTCAAGCGTTGCAGCAAAGAGCATGCAGAAATTCGTAATGGCTGGATACTGCTTCTTTCAACCTCTACCCTGTTGGCTTTCAGTTTTCCTGTGGCTACACTCAAAAACCTAAGCCTCAGAATCAACATTAACACATCAACTATTGAGACCACACACCACAAAAATATGAACTTAAGACCAACATGGAAGGGGCAAAAATGACCACACATATCAAAGCAACAACAAGAGGGGGGGTTCTAAGCCATTTCCCTTCAAATAAGTAGGCGGTCATTTCCCCAAACATTCTGTCTAGAATGAAGATGTAAGATGCTCCGAATCTGTTTGCTCGACCAGCTTCTGCACCGAAAGTGAGCAGCTCCCATATGAGTTAAAGTAACAAAGCTCTTTCCGTGCCATCATTGGGAGGCCCTGTCTGATTGACAGCGGCCACCCAATTGGACAGGTAATAAGTTGCCCATTACGCGAATCATCAGCCCGCTACCACTACAGACTGCGGTGAAAGGAGAACAATTTCCTTTTTTAAGTTTGCTAAAACCATTTCCAACAAAAGAGGACAGTCTTGAAGACATCCTAATATAGTTTAGATTGTCCATGTAGGGTATTTTGTGGTAATTTGTAAAAGTCACCTGAGTGATTCGTTCTCTCCCTTAGTTGAACTTGTGCTACATACTGAATACAACAACTAAAGCATCCTTTCTATGTCAATAATAAGACCACTACACTGGTTAGTTACAAGTTATTAGTATCCCTTTCATAGGAGCAGATATCTTAACGTGCTCAAGGATACAGCAGCAACATGGCAGTTATACTGATGTTGTTTTGGCATGGTTCAGCTGACAGTAGCTTGTTTTGTTTTTGCAATAAAGACATTGTTGACCAACTCCTCGTCAACCTTGTAACGTACAAATACTGTAGATGTTCTAAAACGATCATTTATTCTTAATGATTGTCGCGACCACTGCTGCCAACTCCTCATTAAGAAAAGTAGCCATCGCCTGTCCGAACTCACTGGATGACATCATTGACTAATTTGCATATTATTTGCATGAGATGTTGTAACAGACGCTGTAGGAAATTAGCATAACCTTGTAGGAGAAACAAAAAAGTGAGAAAAACACCTTAATTACGTTTAGAGTTATTGGTTCGTTACTTTAAAATTGGCCTTCACTTCAACAAAATAAAGAATAAAAAGACAAATAATTGATCTCGGCCAATCCATTCAAAGTCTGAACAACAAAATTACATCAGAACTCGCCTCCAGCCTTCACCCTTTATCTTGCAGTTAGGCCTAATTGTTTATTTTATCTAGAGATATCAGGGAAAAAAATGATCTAAAAAAGTTGCTAGATTTCTCGCTAGTTGCTTTTGAGAAAATATGTCAACAAGAGGGTTTGAAAAGTTGCCAAATTTAACGACAAGTTGGCAACACCGGTCGCGGAAGTCTAGTGTTGAGACTAGTGCGGCTCGAGTGAGCCACAGATAGTGTACTCTTCCACTGTAATTAGTTCTTGAGGAGGTCTCGTGTTTAAAATTAAGTTAATAATTCATGGAAGTGCGTACGTAACCATGGAATGCCAAAACTTGGAGCACCGTAAAGTGAGTACCACCTGTATAATGGTCTAAGGACAACCAAGTTACAGTAGTTTTGATTTATCCAGGGTGTGCTTGGTGTGTAGTCATTGATTAATGTATTTTGATGAGGTTTGGCTCACAATGACAAGGTATAACTCATCTGTCTGACAGTATCTGAGCCCCATCTTATTTTTTTTTCCAAATGTGATCAAGTCTTAATTCCAATTTGAGAATATCTGAGTCAGCAAGTTTTGTACTGCCATGAAACATATTTAAATGGAGTCGCATGGCTGAATTTGGTCACTCAAACCAAATCCAGCCTTATCAAGACTTATACATGCTTTAGAACCCACATCATCTACAACCCCTAACATAAGATTTATCTAATAAAAACCTTTGCATAGTCTGCATTGAACACATTAACCGTTGAAAAGTACTAAGTAATAATGTGAACCATGTGAGGTGCTGATGCTCAAACCAGAAGGCATTTTAAGGCTCATTGCAACTATGCATTGCAACTAACTGCTTGGCCACAAAGAAAGTGGCACCACTAAAAACAAATGGTTTGATGTGAATGGTTACTTAATGTGTATAACGTAGGGTGCTTTTAAAGGCATGCTGCAAAAGGAGTAAGGGAACTTTAACGAGATCAACCACAATATAAAAGTATGGCAGAACTGCCAATGCTGAATACGCAAGCCATTAGTTAACCTTGATAGTTGCAAGATTCCAGGAGACACAAGTATTGCAAGAAAACAACAGAGGACACACAAAACATGTAAATATTTAGCTACTTACGTAGGCCGTCCTGGTAGAGGTGGAGGCAGTGGACCTGGAAAAGAAGACAATCAGATAACCTAACCACAGGACAAATGTTATTAAAAAACAGATTTGTCCCTGTGCAAGCTGACAGTTACAAGCAAGAATAGGTTGAGTGTTAAGTGAAGTCAGATCCCCTCCAGGAAAAACTGAAGCAGGAAAAGAAGTTAAATCATACCAAGAAGGTTAAACACTACTCAAAGTTGTTCTCACCGGGACTGTAGAACATCATTCAGTGTTTTTAGTTCTTGCCAAACAGTTCTGAACCACTCAGCTGCCACTTGCACCCGTTGTGTAAGTTTTCTTACCAAATTTGACAAACAGTACGCCTGTTGTAGAAACTGTGCCCTGGGTGTTGGTAGCAACACACTGGAAGTAGCCCGTGTCTGTGGTGTCCAGGTTGCGGATGCGAAGACGTGACCCATACGGTGTTGAACGGTAGGAAACTCGGCGTGGCTCCTGTACCACAGGCGCGTCATTCTTTAGCCAGCGCACTGTTGGCGGAGGGTTGCCGGACACGCGACAAAACAGCTCGGCTGTCTGGCCCAGAGATGTGGTTATGTTGTTCATAGGAGTCTCTAGGCGGATGAAAAATGACCCTGGAAGACAGGAATGCAAAACAAATCAATGGATTGAACGGGACCAATAGGAAACAATAGGAACATAGGAAAATAACCGGTGAGATGATCTCAGATATGTTGCAAATAACGCCTACTCTAAGAATTGGTATTTTAAATAAACATGCCTTTGCATGAGAAAGTGAAATCCCATTTTTAGCTATTTTACACACGCTCAACAAAAGTGTTGCCACAGCATCTGGTGTGCGGGTCAAAATGAAAAATGTCAACAGCGGCGACTCAGAAAAAAAGGCCAGAAATGTCATCGGATGGATGCCGGCAATGACGGGTCTCCCAAGAATAACTTGGGAAGTACTGTATGCATACTGTACTGTATCCCAAATGGACAGCAATAAATAAGGCTGGCATCCATACAACTTTGAAAGCTAAACATTTCTATGTGGGAAAAAATCAGAATAAGAACCAAGTCAAGTGCAAAATATCTCCCAGAAAAACGTAAAGGACTACCTGGAGGACTACTGTATTGTCCCATATGGATAATATGCAGATATTGTCGTCTCTCGTTTGTAATGTAATGTAAGATAATGTCTCAATGTTTTATGTCATTACTGCTGCCTACTGACCAGAATACTACATATCACTTTCATTTCAATATGTTTGACTAATAATGGACCCTTGTCTACTATGAAACAACCAATCATCTGGGATACCCCAGGGACCCCACAGTAAAAGGACCATCATTTATTAATTCATTGACTGATGAAAAATCAGTCAATGAAATAAAATGCATTTATACTACTACAGCACAAGTAGACTTTAGATGAGCTACAGCAATAGCTGTGCATGTTTTTAAACCCCCAAGTTTGACTCCAAAATCCGACTGACTCGAAATGTCAAGAACCACCACAAAATGTGGTACATAATATTAGTGGTATTGTATTATTGGCAAGTACACGCACATATCCAAATTAATGTATTGGATCGGATCAGACCGGAAGTAAAAAAAATGGGGATCTGTGTGACCCTCATCAAAACACCGTGGAGTATCCCAACTTTTTAACACGACTCGTGCTCTGCAGACAGCGAATGCTGGGTCTCATGTGACATCACATACGATTGTTGTCGGCCGTGCCTCAAAAATATGGTGTCCAAAAAGGTGCATTTGTAACTAGAAGTCATGTAAAGTCAGAGAATTTGTATGTGGAAGTTGTTCAAATATGTAATTCAGAAAACGCTATTACTAACATAGTAATAAAAACTTTGCTATGGAGCTCAAACTGCCAAACAATGCGGCAAAACAACGAAGGACACACACAAGAACGTATTCATGCAGACTGACTTGGTATAAGAACGCCAATATACTAATATTAGAAACATTAGTTTCATTATTACTAATTGTATGCCTTCATGCATCACACCATGCACACTTACACAATTTCCGCAAATAATTTAAACAACAAGCACCATTATTCGCTTTAATCTCCAAAATATTGCACAAACATTCTGACTGTGTATTTGGCTGTAGCTTATGCTTGACCCCGTCTGCTCACTGGAAGTGACTCTAGGTCACGTGGTTGAACCCAAGCAATAAGGACAGCCAAAACATTAGATAAAAAAAAAAAAACCTTCCCTCAACCTCAAGACCAATCTTAAGAAAGCAAAAATGCTTCTGGTGTCACACACGGGCCAACACAAATAATGAAAGTAAAGAATGTGTAGATGAGTCTCAGATCAAACCTCAGTGGTTGTGCAGGTTGATAAAATTATGTACGTTGAATCAAAATCCCAATTATACTTTCAATATAATTAGAGAGGCCATGTCTACAGTACTGTAGATACTCAATATGAACTATATTTATAAATACTACTTGACCTCTAATGCAGAACTTTGTCCTGTTTGGGGAATTTGAGGACTCTGCAGGTTCATGGGGGAACTCTCCTTAAGCATAGAACATGCCAGGTAGAGAGAGAGAGCCTCCTCTAAATGAATGGTAGCGTCCTCTCGGTCTTGTCTCAGTGCATTTATTGTCCTTAAAATACGGTACTCAAAAGGAACGACGGTTTTCAGTCATTTTACAACTATTTGAAGAAAAGGTAGAAATCTGCAAGTTAACTGAATAACAATTTCTAATGACCCAATGAAGTTGTTAGGAGAAATATGATTACTGGTGATGGTTTGGTGGTTACTTGGGTCAGGGGAAAATGAGTGGAAATTGCCTCTTAGATTAGTTATTTGATTGGACTGAGTAACTGTAGCCCACTTAGATCCATTGTATTGAGAACTTTTTTTATGTGAAAAAGACAGGTTTACAGTATTATTGAAACCGTTTATAACTGTCCTTGAGTTCTCAAAAGGAACCAAAATGGCAGAAAGGCCTGGCAACTTTTGTGAAAGGATGTAATTGTAACTATAACTGGTATTATCAAAGCAATGTTCGTGGCATATGTGGATCATTTGGCATCAAAAGACCTTGAGTGGCCTGTACAAACCCTGACCTCAACCCCATCAAACGTTTTTGAGCGTGAGTTTGAGAGCTGGCTCTCAGGTCAGTGAACTCTCACCCCTCGAGGTTGTTCTACATGAATGGACAAACAAAATCCCACAGACAAGCTCCAAATACGGTATATTGTAGAAAATCTTTCAAAAGCTGTTATAGCTACAATGACTAAGACTCAGTTTTACTGCGGGTATAATGTCCAGATATGCCAATAACCAAGATTATATGGTTGGGGCTTTACGTACTCTGCAAAAATTATTTTCTGGAGCATATTTTGACTATTTACTTGGCCACTGTAGGAACTAAAAATGAATTTCCCCGAGTTTCCTCTGTGGGGTGGCTGGACTCACCCCAAGACATAAGGTGAGGACCTTGGTCATACAGGAAGAGCTCAGATTTGAGAGAGGAGCTGGTCGGGGTGGATTGGGCCTCTAGTCTGGATGCCTCCCCGGTGAGCCATTTCAGGTATGCCCAGCCCAGGGGAGGCCCCAGGAAAACCTAAGACACGCTGGAGGGATTATGGCTTGCAGCTGGACTGGGGATGTCTCAAAGTCCCACCAGTGGAACTTGAAGACGTGTTTGGAGAACGAAAAGTCTGCCCCTGTGGCCCAGACCCAGATAAGCAGAAAAAAATGAAAGAGTTTTGAAGAATTTGAAGTAAATAATATCGGTCCCTGTATTTACATTTGCAGGACTGATCAGCCCAAGTGTGTCATAAATATATACTTTTACTGTTGTTATACAATGAACACAAATTCTAAGTTGTATTGTGTAAAAAAAGCCTTATTCTATACTTTCTTTCTCCTATCATTGTCTGTTTTTCTTCCGTCTACAATGCTGGCCTTCCAAAGTATGCTGAAGTAAGTAAATATGCTATTTTTCATGAAGGACACCACATGTACCTAACAGGTTCTGTGTGCTCGGAAAGCCTGCCAAAAATGACTCTGGGAAGCTCTGTTGCATTGGTTTGTAATATAGTACTATACAGCCATCACAATACCTCACACCCACATTGAGACTGCCACACAACCGCCTCATCAAGAGTAATTAGGGGTTAAGTTTCTTGCTCAAGGACACTTTGACACTCGTCTTTTTGTTCTGGGGAAGCCACAATTACATAAACATTGACTAAAAAACCGGAACCAGGCTCAAGTGTCATCTATTTGCTTGAACAAGCTCTCTACATGGATAATTCGGGCAGAATAAAATGTACTTTATACTTTGTCATCTTTTGAATCTGTCCATTGTCTGGAACATATGTCCATTAGAATAAACCTGACTCGCCATCCATTCGCAAAAGTTCTCGACTGGATCTAGAGCAGGACTGAACTGCAGGATTGACACACCCTTCAGTAACATAGGGGGATTCCCTGCAACATCTCCACATAGCCAGTTGCCAATTGAGGTTCCTGCACAATCAGAAGCTCCATTCTTAGATTCGTCGAATACATCTGGTAGGAAGAACGTATATTTACTAACTGCCACCTTGATCTGTTTTTTCACAATTGAACTTCTTTTAGATTTTGTACTTTTTGTTTGTGTGTTTCCATCTGTGCCTTTGGTTTCACTTGCAGAATCCTGTCCGGGTCAAGACATTTGATGGTAGAAGCGCCCACTGATAATAACGTTCATACCCAAGCTTTCCTTTATCTGAGGCACAAAATCAAAACAACTGGTCTCAAAATGCGCTGAATACAATACAAAGAATCTGAAGGAATTTGATGAGGAGAATGGCGTCTTTTAGAAATGTAAACACGCTTACACCATCTGCTCGAGTGTCTGCCACAGAACAAGCCCGCATAATATAAGAACATATATAGCACACAAAATCAACAAAAAATGCACCACAACAATATAAAAACACTGTATTCCGTGCATAGTTCCGAGAGTGAGGGTTCTCAAATTGATGTCACTTCCTCCATCTTCTCCAGTCTGTGACCGGTTTGATTTACAATGCAAAAAATGTAGTATAGGGTAAAATGTTCCATTGCACATCTAACAAATTAAATATGCCTTTCATTGTCATTTTGAACGTATTTAAAAAAACAAAATAAACACATTTTGGTGTCAGGAGCACTTTAAAAAAGTTATTGGAATTGTGAAACCAACAAGTCATTTTATAAATAGAGTTGACAAAAAAGGTAATAGTCTTTGAAGAGGAGTACCTGTGTGCATCATTATCTATCCTAATGATTGGCAAAGAAGCAATGGAAAGCAGAAGGAATATGGCATGTTTGTGTTAAAGACAAAGTAAAGAAAATGTCCTGCTAGCTGCTTCGTATGCAATTGTCCTGTGGTGAATGTTGTGGTATTTGGCCCTGGGATCATCAACTCTTTCCCTTTCATGTGGCAGTCAACTAAACGTTGCCCTGTCATCAACCAACAGTTTCTCGCAGAGGTTTTGTGCAATCACACACTCACATGCAGCAGCAAATACGTGAAGAAGCATGCACCCCCACACAACCGCAACACACAAAACCTATTCATATTCCAAACTAGACATCTTGCATGACACATTTTTGTTTGACCAGAAAAATGCCATTCTGAACAGTCCTGAAAATTTTAAACCAGTTGAAAATTTACAAAAATGTACATTTTGCACTATAGGATCTTAAGTAGGGTTTCAAACATGTAAACAAAAAAGAAATAGGTGTGAGACAAAAGTATTATTTAACAACCATTAAAGTTAAATAGGGTGTTCATCAGCTGATCAAACATTTAAGACTATAGCTAAAAAAACACACACACAAACTCCCCTCCCCCAGAAACTTCCCTAAAATAGAAATTGACAGCAGCAACCATTTGGCTTCATAGAGGACATCTACTGTCTCGAACTGGTATCTGTTTTTGTACACTTCCCTTGCCATCCAAGCCCAAATGTTCCCCATTGGATTTATATCAGTGGAATGTGCAGGATTGTCACAAAGAGTGAGGTTATTCGTCCGGAAGAAGTCCTTCGTCAGACAGGCGTTCATGAATTGCATTGTTGTACTGTTGAAAAACCCAGCCTTCAGGGCTTTCAGTCATGAGGGATACCCCCCTGCAACATCTCCATATAAACAGCTGCTGTTTGACACCCCTGCACAACCTTAGGCTTAGTTGTTTCATTGAAGAAAAAACACCCAAGATGACGATGGCGCCCCCTGCACTATGCTGTGTGCAATCTGGTGGCATCTTCTTGTCATGGCAGTGGTGTTGGAAGCCGTCAGCACCGTAAAGGTTAACTTTTTTTCTCATCAGAGAATACAATTCTCACCCACCTTGCATTTATCCTGTTTGGTACTCTTGTGCAAATTCCAAACAGGCAATTCTGTGGCATTGAAGGAGATGAATCCGAGTTTTTCCTAAGACCTTTCTCTCACCAATCTCATCTGATGGTTTTGGAATGCAGTCGGCACCGGTAACAACCTTAACCCGTGTCTTGTCCAATTGGATTGTCTGGCTCAGGGCTGGTCACATGTTTTTGCGTTTACCACTTGACTTTTTTGTTTCATAACACTTGGAATATTTAAGAAAGTTAAAATGACTACCTTACCGCGCTCAACCTCAGCAGCAATGGCGTTGCTTATGCGGTACAACAAAGAGAGAACACGTGTTTGCCTTCGCCATCAAGAGATCATAACTATGCAATCACAGAAATGCCAAAATTAAAAGTAAATACACATGGACATACAAAGAGAATCAATAATACAAAAAGATACAAATGTAGTCATATTGTAATTCCCTTTTGTCTTTGCTTTTTCCATTTTTTCATTGCTTTTTGTGTATCATCTTTGTTTTTTCCATTTAATCGTTGATTTTTCTGTTCCTCTTTCCTCTACAGCCTTTGCAGCGGGTAGTGTCCTTCTGCCAGGGTGACTAGTCCCTTCCAGCCTGTTTGCCGCTTCTGTCACGCAGCTTCGATATGTACTCCATTATGTAGACGTTCATGCAAAGTATGTGCATGGTGGCGTGAAAGGGATGTTACTTCCTGTCTGTCTCCCTCTTCTGAGCACCTGAGCTAAGAGCTACAATTTAAGCATAGCTTCTACACAGTCACTGCAAGCAGCAAAGGCTGTAGGCGGGTCTATGAATAGAAGTTGCTTTTACCAGTCAGTGTCAGGCATCCGGTATGCAATGCAATGAGGAAAAGCACATGGACAAGAAGACAAAATAGAAAAAAAATGGAAAAAACAAAAAATGCACAAAAAGCTATGACAAAATGGAAAAAGTATATGACTGCATTTGTATATTTTTGTATTATTGATTCTCTTTATACACAGCGGGGCCAAAAAAAAGTCGCCACCTGGATTTAACTAATCCAATAGGTACGAGGTTGCTGCAGTTGGTCAGGTCTAGGTTCAGCAACACTATATGCCTAAAGAATGAGGTCAGCTGACTATCTGAATATACCGAATGAGCAGGTTATTCCATCAATGGATTTGTTCTTCCCTGATGGCACGAGCATATTCCAAGATGACAATGCCTGGATTCATCGGGTGGAAAAGTGGATCAGGGAGCATGAGACATTATTTTCACAACATGGAGTCCAGACCTTAACCCTTGAGAATCTTCGGGATGTGCTGGAGAAGGCTTTGCGCAGAGGTCAGACTCTACCATCATCAATGCAAGATCTTGGTGGAAAATGAGTGCAGCACTGGATGGGAATAAATCTTGGGACATTGTAGAAGCTTATCAAAACAACGCCACAGCGAATGTGTGCCGTAATCAAAGCTAAAAGCAGCCCAACAAAATGTTACAGTGTATGACCTTTTTTTTGGTGGCGGCTTTTTTTGGCCAGGCAGTGTATTTCCACATGTATTTCCCTTTCATTTTGGCACTCCTGGGATTCCATACATGACCGTGTGAATACTTGACAGAAAATGACATTGAATCAACATTTTTTGCCAAGATCTTGGCTTTTAAAGGAGGTGGTCTCAAACTGTTTCAGTGTACTGGTTGTTTGTAATATAATGCTTACTCAAAATGTTTTTTGTCCCGCACCCATTTCTACTTTTTGCATTTTGAAGCTCTACTTAGAAGATCCAGTGCAAAACGTAAATCCTTGCAATTTTTCCAACTGGTCTTAAAACTTTAATCATAAGTGTGTGTATAATAAGTGAAGCAGTGCTTTCCAGGCCACCCTCAGCGAGAAATCCGAGTGGCTGCACAGCTAACTAAACACTCACTGAGGAGTCGTGTCTGTAGCCCTGCCAGAGATGGCTGAAAGGTGAATTTCATTAAAATCGGCTCGCTCCCCAACAGTGAGAGGACAGGAAGGAATAAGTGAATGAAAAAAAAGACAAACTATGTAAACTATCAACACACCTAATTGCATCCCGTTATTGCTGAGGCCAATAATGAGGCTCTTTCAGCATAACTTCCTGCTACTGATGCATACTGATAAAGTCACGCTACCTGAAGGCTGTCTTCTTGGTCAATCTAAACCATTCCCCGCCTGAAGACAAAACAGGTGGCGCAATCACCATCCATCCATCCATCCATCAGATAAGGAACAGATGTTGGTTATGGGGCCTGACTCAAAATGACACGCACAAATACACTAGCTCCTCCACATGGCTGCACACAAACTACACCATAGACTTTCATTTTTGATGCCGTCATTTACCTCACTAAGTCTCAACATTTTCAAGTTTTAAATACCCCTGATGGTTCAACCTCATTACCTTGGATTGCCAGCCATGTGTTCAAACTACAACTTTGAGTCTTGCCCTTGTGTTTAGCAAAAGTTTTTTGTTTCCCAATTCCCATCTGTTCTAAGACGGATGTTGTGGTTGTGTAGGCCCCCACAAGAGATGAATTAAACAAACCAGACCAAATGAGAGAGCAAAATAAGGTCAAATTCAATAACGCTGAGCGCTGTCATCATGGGTGATAGGGCGGATGTTGGCGGTCCAAGCTCCTGGGGTACAACACCGGGAATATATTTGACAGATAACTCTGGGCAGCGCTGTTAAGAAAATACCTTATGGATCTGACTCTGTTGAGTTCTGATAGCGGAACAGTTTTAAAGGTTCCTTCATCTCTCCCTTCCTACCACAAGTAAACTGAAGCTTGGGGTTTGTGCCAAGTGGCAATTTTTCCAAACTGCCAGTGGGGCAGTGCCCCCCACATGCAGCATATGATACTGTTTTTACAGCTTTGTGACTCATATACCCTTTCATGTGACAGGTCAGAACAAATCAGATTGAGCTACATGACAAGAGCTTGGCTTGCATTTGCAATCAGAGCTAAAACCACAATAAATGTTGTATGAGCTGTTGTTCAGTCATTTATGCCAATAAAAATACAATTGGTGCATGCTTTAAAAAATTCAATGTATTTAAGTTTCTATGTATTTTGTCAATTATTCTGCCAAAGAATAGGCAGAGGCTGCAAGTAAACGTAGGTTGTCAATCAGAAAATCAAATCTATAAAATTCTGTACAGAGGATCTCTGCACAGTCGCGATTGACCCTACAAATATGCAGATTTTTGGTCAAAGAGACTTTTTATGCAGAAAAATATCATTCACCCTATGTCCCGTAATATTTTAAGAATATTTGATGATTCAGGCAAAATGTACTGCACACGTGCCACTGTTAAAAAAAAAGTCGACAATGCCTATTTTTACATGCGGTCCTTGAACCTTCCAAAAAATGAAACTTATATAATAACTCCTGTACCGTGATTCCATCTGTTCATAAATCATATTATATTGTCATTCATTTGAGCTGAGTACTGATACCTTTTATACTTGCAGCCATCACTAAATGGCAGACCTCGGTCCGGATACGGACCCAGTGATGTCCCTTTACGGACCCGTGACCAATTAAAGTGAATGGGACAATCATGGTCGCAGACCGACTGCAGCGGCAGTGTGCAGGCATAATTACATGACAGCAAAGGCAATTACGTCACTCAAAATGAGACAATGAAATTGTTTGTTTACTTGCCCAAATGTGAATGAGAAAAGCAAACATTTAAAAGTGAATGGATGGACCAATGTACAGGTTGCATGTTCATGCTTCCCGAATCCACTGTGTCTCATATGCTCTGAAACTGTAGCTCTGGTCAAAAGTGCAAATGTGACAACCTGACAAAAACACAGACCATTTGAGGCAAAGTATCTACCCAAGTCTGGTGTAAGAGAGCGGAAAATAACAGTGCTTAGTATTGTAATTTTAACGCATAAGTATCACATGCATTGTAACACATAAGACATTCATTCACATCACAGCAACGAGTAATGAGTGTTGATCATTTTATGGATCGTGGAGCAAAACAAAGAATCCTTCACTGACGGGAGAGTTGAGAAGGAGAGCTTCTGCTGCAGATACCTTGTTATCGTTACAGTATTGTTTAATATTATTTTTTCAGAGAAACCACTGCAGTTTTATTTAACTTAAAAACAAGCCTGTGTTCATTTCATTGTTTGTACAGTCAAACATTTTATTATTTATGTGCAATTTAATGCAATTTAGCTTTCAAGAGAATTGTGTTGTGTCGGGTATCATTATATTTATATTTGATATTTATACGAGCCAGTCTGTTTGATGCAAACTGCATAAACGGACCTTACTCAATTTCAATTGAAGACCTCTGCTTTAAAGGAAAACTGGGATTTTTGCCCATCATCACAGTCCTAATGGGAGACATGTGCACGCGTCTTTCTCTTTTCTGGAAGCCATAATGCACTATAAAGCTTTCTGGAAAAAAAAAACACCTCCAAAAACGCTCCATTTACATAATGTGACCTCCATATTGACCAGGCTGCAGCACACACACTCGCTCACATCTCCTCGCGTCACTGACAAAAGGTAACGCTACATATAGAAGCTTCTGCCACTGCTACTGTGTTTTTGAATTTGGAAAAGTTGCAGAGTACTGCTAGGTTAAGCGTTTGTTTGCATGTTGTTATGTGAAATCAATGCACCAAGGAAGGATGGTATGGTATGCTTAAAATGACCCAAACTACGGCACACTCATGTAAGTAATACATGTTATCTTTAATGTCCCTACTACTTCGTGGTCACCGCATAGCATATAAAACCATAAAACCCGGGTGGAGATTTTTGGAGGTGTTGTCATAATGGGTTAATCTGGGCCGACTACATGCATTCATTTATCTTTACAATCATAAGAGAAAAACATGTGTTCATGTTTCACATGAGGATTGTGAATGATGAGCAAAATTCTAAAAAAAAAAAGTGCAATTCCATCCATTTTCTATACCGCTTTCCCTCATTAGGGTCGCGGGTATGCTGGAGCCTATCCCACCTGACTTTGGGTGAGAGGCGGGGTACACCCTGGACTGGTCGCCAGCCAATTGCAGGGCAAATATACAACCATTCACACCCACATTCACACTCTAATGGACAATTTAGAGTCGCCAATTAACATTAACATATTACACCTCCAAGTATGATCCCGTGCATTTCTACACCAATGCAAGCTGCAACCACAATAATATACTTTAAAGAGATACCTCTGTGTCAATCCAAACGTTCTATTTTTATTCTTTAGCTTGTATATTTGATTACATGACAAGTGGTTGTAATGGTGTTGCTGGTTGCTTGACTTCTTAATTCCTTTATTTTCCTCAACACGGGATGAAAATACCGGACTGAGTATGAGTTCAAACAAAAAAAGCCACCGCATGAAACAGTAGATCTATTGTCGAATACATAACAAAGTGCAAGAGGATGTATACATTTGAGGCTCCACTGGTAGCTTTGGTTAAAAAAAAGCAAAGTGGGTCAGTGGAAATTAGACAAATGCACCTGCGGCTACGTCCACATGTTGAGTAGATTAGTGTGCAGTTTGTTGCATCAGTTATCCTCTACAGTGGCTGGACAGGAACAGCATATGGATTTCTGTCCGTTGCCATCCATTCATCCGCATCTCATTGAATGTAATTTCAGACAAAAGCCACACTCTGATACACAAAGTGTTCAATTCATTCGGCGTCTGTAGCAGAAGATGTGCTGTATATGCAAGTATAATTATGGTCTAAAAGACAACTGCTATGGATGTATGCTTAAATGCAACCCAGGAGTGTGTATGTGTGTGTTTGTATATGTGTGTGAAAGAAGGTGTATTTAATTACCATCACTGGAGGTGTTCCATGAAGGGGCTGCAACCACACTGGGGTCTTGGGCAAACTCAGATGCTGTAAACACAATTGAAGTTGACTATGAGAATTTTAATCGTTTTGAATTATAAAAACTTACATACTGTACATAAATAAGAAGGGAATTAGATTTCTAATTTCGCTATACTTACATTGTACATTTAGTCCATGCATTAAACTACACACACTGAACCAATTAACACACACTTTGGCAGGGCCAATGAGCAGAGTTTTATGGATATTTATATGGAAAGATAAATCATTTATTCGTGCCTGTGAAAAACTCAGTCATTTCATACGACTCCTTATTCAAATTTCCTGTAGTCCCATCCGCTTTCTATCCCGCTTATCCTCACAAGGGTTGCGGGGGTAAGCTGAAGCCTATGCCAGCTGACTTTGGGCGAGAGGCGGCGTTCACCCCGGACCGGTCGCCAGCCCAATTGCATGAGCACATGGAGACGTACAACCGCTCTCACATCCATACCTATGGATGATTTAGAGTCACGTGTTTTGGAATGTGAAAGGAACCCAAAGTACCCGGAGAAAACGCACGCATGCACGCACTATGTACATTGGAGATACGATCCCAGGTCTTGGGTTAACCATTTGGATAAGTGCGGCCCAATTTCCAGTAGTATATCAGCAAAATTGTGTCGTGTTGGAGAATGCTTTCCGAGAGACAAATAACATACAATGTGTAATTTTCTTCCACTGCATATTATTTCCCCTCTTGCTTATCTGTGTTGCACTTTACAGCAGATCCCCACTTTTGTGGGGACCACCAGCAAATGGCGGAAATATGCAACTAATTGAAACACTCATAAACGTGTCTGTTTTTGATGCACGGCATGCTCCACCTCCTAAACTTGACGTTCATGTTCTCAGATTTCAGTTCAACATTTCCATTCATGTTTTCAGGTCGAAACGGCAAAGTATTTTATCATTATAGCCTCTCATCCACACTGTACTTTTTTGAAAACGGTTTCCAGAGTGGAAAAATCACAAAACGCGCCTGTGTAGTTGCCGCGCCGACACGGAATACGAGAACGATGATGTCACAGAGCCACTGGTGCCTGGTCACTGACAGAAGACCAGGAGTACGCTTTGAAAAGCCAACATATCTGAACATTTCGACCATTACTCACCCGGTCGACATGCTCCTTATATTTTGTTGTCTAATTGTCCATAATAATTCACAATTCCACTTGTAAATTGAAATGAGCTTTATAAAGTGGAGGCGGATGAACTTATGCACATGCATTATTTCTTCTTCTATGGTTTGGTGCGCCACATGCTTCCGCCAGCATGTTTGTTTAGAGCGCCACACATAGGTGAGCTTGTGAATTACGTAGTTTAGACTCAGTGATTCATTCCCATCCGAATGCAACTATTTCCTAATCCGGCACAGTATGGATGCAACTTTTTTGCATAAGATATATAGATAGATAAAGACATAAACATGTCACAAATGTAGGCTTTTTTACAGTGGAACATGTGTGCTGGACATTTAACCTGAATTACCACATATTTATAAATTATTACAGACTTAGAGTGAATGTAATGTGAATTTCTGTAAAAAATAAACAGGCTATTTTTTGTGAAAAAAAATTCTTAAAAAGTTTATTATAAATATTTTTGTATTATTTTGTGGACCAAAAGTACACAACTTTGTGGGGCTGTGAAAGTCGCAAATGTGCAGGGATCCACTGTACTTGCAAACCAGCTGAAATGATAAGCAGCAACACAAATGTAAAATATTTGCAATTAATAAAAGCCAATAAAAGAAAACACAAAGTCCAGAAAACGCTTTATCATTCAATTAAGCGTGAAGCCTCCACAAAGATCCCACTGTACAAAGAGCAAAGGGTCAGAATGCATAAGAGTCATGCGAACCTAATGCTCCATTATTGCCATCCGACGACAGAGCAGCTCTTTTCATCACGGATGATGGGGACAGAAAATGAGGCACATGAGGGGATTCCTGACAAATGAAAAAAAATTTGAAGGACCTCCAGATTAAGAAAAGCAAGACAAAAGCAGCTTAGTGTAGTAGAAACACTCAGCACACGTATGTCTGGGCAGGCAGTTAAAACATATACTGAAAGTGTATTTTTGTTGATTAAACTTGATGGACGGCCAACTCACCACCCTACATTCACACACATGTACTAAAACACAACCACGCGGGAGCTAAACAAAAGCAGATCAACTTTCTCTTTGCATACCCATCATAATAAAGTCGATTGATTGCAGAAGGCACCTGAGAAATAAACATCTTGACTTCATCCTAACTTCATTTGTGAAGGGCATGCAAAGAGGCAGTCAGAGGCTGGGAGGTGCCAAAGCGTCAAACAGGAGCCGACCGGGCGGGACATGCTGATTAGGTGATAATGTGTCGTTTCACACGCGCTGCATCAGGATGCTAAAGAGTGCGGAGAAGTGCTTGTGAAATGAGCTGCGTTAATGAGAAGCACCTAAAGCCAAAGCATCTGTCAGCTAAGCTTGGCAAGCAGGCCCACATTACACGGTGTGGCTTACAAGGAATGGAGATTCTTTCTTCAAGCACCTATAAACTCCATATGCTCCAGACACTTCATTTTCAGCAACAACTGCAAAATATCATTTTTAAGATGACTTCAATGGTGTATATTTGCTGTGGTGAAAACTTTGCTGCAGCATATTTGGAGGACCCGACGGAGCCCGAGCCCATGCACAGCACCATTGTCCTCACGGTTGGCTGTGCTCAAGCGTGGATACCGTCACCAATGCAGTATCACAGAGGATTAAAAAGAAAAAAGAATGTTAAAATGCTGGAAAATTCTGGGAAACGGTCATTTCAACACCGGGGAGGGATGAGGGGGAAAGATGGGCAAAACATGGGAGTTTTCCTGGGAACAATCAAGTGGTTGACAGAGCACAATGGTTCTGGCATCGCACCAACACTGATCTTCTAAAGGCAAGGAGACTGTAAGAAATATTAGTCTCTGATATTAGAACACGATACAGGGGCGCTGCTTGCCACCAGGCAAGGAGAGAAACTGCTTGGGGCCAAGCCCAGTTGGGGGCCCCTGAGGGCCGACAAGCTTTGAACTTCTACAGCAGTGGCGCTACGCATAATGCTGATTCACGCGGGTTCAGCGGACCCCCAGTGAATTTTTGCCTAGGTTCTCTAGAATCACCTCTGCACTTATGCATATGTAAAGGGATCGTATTTTAGACAAACATGAGCTTTTCTAGAGGAACAAGACACCGTGTACAGATTTATAAACCATTAAAAAGGTCCTGTGGCTGTGAGAACTAAATAGGTAGTTCCTGGAGGTACCAAACACAACAGACTCTGTTGCCCCAAGGTGGGTCTAAATTCCTTTTTGTGCTCAGGTTTGATAGGATTAAAGAGCCCCAGGGCTGTGTGGTAGACAAAGGACAGAGGAAAGGCAACGTTGCAGTTCACTAGCTCACAAAACCATCTGAGTTTGAACGAAGAACTCGGCAGAGCAGACCTTAATTGAAAAAAGCACTTTTTTTGGAATCCTTATGTCTAACATGAACACACGTCTTTCCCTGGTCTGTTTGTTCAAATGAGAGAAAAACACCCGGCATGACAGTGCATGTATTGGGACACACCCATTTCGCCTGTCAAGCACAACGATGCCTTATTTACATAACGCGGCCTGCATATTAACCCAGCTACAGCGACATTGTTATTGTATGAGCTAACACTGAAGAACTGCTTTCCTGGCACGGTGAGAGCTGCCTCACTCGCAACACCTCAGGCCGATACCCAGTAGTGACCTGATACTTTGTGCAAATACACCTAATATGTCCTTCCGGGGCGCATCGATTGATCCAGTAATGCTTAAAATGACCAGAACACTGTTAAGTATAACATGTTGGCTTAGATGTACCTGCTACTACATGGTCACCGAATGTATATTAAAGGATATTAAATGTATATTAAAGGATACTTTTATGTATATTATATTAAAGGATAGTTTTTGCCGCGGGCTAACAGTTTTGCTCTATTTAGAACGCACAGAAAAGTGAAAATTGTGAGTTCATGTCTCACATAAGGATTGTGGATGATTCCAAAAACAGTGCAGTTTTCCTTTACGAATGGGAACAATGGGAACACACCATACTTCTCACAAGGTGCAACAAACAATAGCAATATCTTCACATATACAGAGAACGTGTTTTCTGTATATGTGAAGATGGTTTGACCAAATCACCGGCTTCTTTCTTTTGTTCTTCTACTTAATCTCCCCATTATTTAGGTCACATCTGTTAGTTCTCCTCAAGAATATCTGGAATTTTTGGATGAACTGCGGAGCAATTTTAAGATTAGGTTTCTGATCTTATGCAGTAATGGAGGGAAGAAATTGTATTCAGCCAATTTTTTAATGACGGTCTTAAAAAACAGAAACCTTCACAGAGTCTTTGTCAGTCATTCTTGTGTGGTTATCCACTTGAGGAAACTTTATGAAGGACTCCAGCCCCAATGCAAAAGTACGGTCAACAATCGTACCCCAAATGCATGCTCCACATGCACATACACTATTTTTTTGCAGAAATGGTCAGTTTTCTCCAGTACACATTGTTAATCAAGGGTTGACTACACCAGCTTTATGAAATCAGAAACGTAAACCACTGCACTAATTGTTAAGATGGTGAAATGATTTAAATGTGTCTCTCAATAGTAAAGTATTTTGTACAAGATCTAGATATCTGGCCAAGAATATTTGGCCCTTGTTGGTAAGAATTCCTTATAGACAGTAGTTTCACTTTTATCAAGCGTGGGTTGTTCGTGTATTATGGCAGCCCTGTGTTGGAATGAGTGGGACACATTCATGTTTGGCAAAACCAGATCAAAAGAGGTCAATTTAGGAAGATATTCATAACAACTAGTAAGCGTAACATGATGGGGTGGTTTGGAGTCAGTGGCAGTGCCCGCATCTGTTCTGTTTTGCTTTAACTGCTTTAACAAACACAGTGTTTTTCCACAAATCAACAGTACAGCAGTTGCAGTGAAAATGTACATTACTGTATTTCTGCAAGTTTTCAATATTTGCTAATCCTGGTTTTCCCAGCTATCAACTGTCTCCTTCATGTTTGGATGAGGAGATTTAATGTACAGTGTGCAGAACTCAGTGCTAGTAGTATACAATACAGTATGTATCTGCATTTGTAAAGTTCCTTTTTTAATAAAAATACCAGTAATGTAAAAACCAAATGGAAGTGTTTGGGTTTCAAATGTAACCAAGAGGCTAATTCCACAAACTAATGATAGAATTGTTGAAACAAACTGATAATAACTGGAAAACCAGTAACAAAAGATTGTGAAACGTGTCTGATAGCGACAAAATGAGACGTGAATCTGGTGATCAAGCCAAAGAGTAAAGGTTCTGGTATGTATCATGGATTATACACGGTGATTGCCAAGTTACTTAAAAAAGTAATTTGTTAGAGCAGACGTGTGGAGGTTCTACTGCTGGGAATCATCCACCTCCTCGCAGCAGACCTGCAAAATCTGGTATCTTTGAATGCACAGCATACGACACTCATAATAAATTCGTCAGATTAGGGCAGACAAATGGAGGCACAGTTGCAGGAGATCTACCATCCTCTTGCAGCAGGCCTCCAACATCATGTCTTTTATAATGCACATAGGACACATACAATAAAATAACCAGATTATATACACACATACATCTTCCTCTTATTTTCCATGTACTGCACAGTAAATCAAAGAATGAGTTATACTACATGATTGATGCATTGTTGTATGTATTAATGAACTGACGCTGGGTACACTGAGTGCAAGTTGTGTTGCAGGGTCTTTAGTGTGCAAGTCGCGTTTCCAATCCTGCCTCTAGCACTGTCATTCACATATTACATACGTTATCAATCAAAGTAGTGATGCCTTACTTCACAGTCTTAATGGCTTCTGGCTGCTCTAATCTCAAGCAACAGCTTTTCTCTAAACGAGAAATCTCGTCACATTTTAACTCGCAAGCTCTCCTGACACCATTAGTTATAATTACTGGTTACTTTCCCCCAAAAAGCAATTGAATTAGAAATGTTCTTCAAATATTTATATTTTCACGAGGTTAGGGTTATTGGCCGAATTCATGACTTGAAATTCTCTACCAAAACGCTTGGGGCCGTGTTGTCCTAGGAGTGAGGAAGCAAAACGCGTCGACTATGCGTTTAGCTTCCTGTACAGCAGTGAACAGTGACAACTGAAACGACATCCAGATTGTTGCTACTGATATCAGTGAGTAACATTTTTTTACTGATTATGTAGATAATCAAATCACTTCATAAAGATGAAAACTGACAGCATGCAAAATGCCAGGGAACAACCATTGTATGATTACATCTATCCATCCATTTTCCACCGCTTATCCGGGTCCGGGTCGCGGCTAGTCGATGGAGAAAACCCCAAAATCAAATTGTATGTGTGTGAGCATACAATGTGTGTTTGTGTGTTTAGGTGTGTGTCGCCAGGCTCAACTGAAGTGCATAGAGGCATGGAAACAAGCTGGGTTCAGATACTGGCTGTTCACCTGTGGACATCACAGACCAAAGAACACAGGGTCTATACACGCACACACACAGACACACACACACACACACACGGCTGTGGAAGGTTGCAAAGTGTTTTAGCGTGTAACCTTATAAGAGCACAGAAATGAACAAGAGAGAGAAGAAAGGCAGACGGGGGAGAAAAACTGAGCAGGCTGTGTGACAAGGACAACAATGGAACTGAAAGAAAAAAAATATTGTACTCGTACAAGACATTTGCTACAAGATGACCATTTGTAACCACCTCCCAAGCAAAAAAAGTGCAAATCATTCATTCACTTTTTCTGCAACCTAAACACAAAAAGGCTCATTTGTAAGGGTCGAATTCTTTGTAGAAACATAATCTCTTTCCTTGGGTTAATCGTGTCAAAGCATACTTAGTGAAAAAACATCAAATGTTTGATTTGTTAAATCTTATTAAAGTACTTTCAAGCTGTTACGGAGCTTGCAAGTCCACCAGGAATACAAAAATGGAGACGTTTTCTCGGTTGTCACTGTACATAAAATGACAAATGACAACTCAAAAGCGGTGTAATAAATGGACAAAAAAAAGCCTTTATTCTAAGGGCAAAAGGCGGAGTCGGATTACTTGTCTTGTTAAATGTCTTGTCAAAAGTAAATAACCCATTTAACACATAAAGACTGGTGCTTCGCAATGTGACTGGTGCTTTAGTGTGTTGGTATAAATGTGTTCCCTGAGGAAGCTCAATGGCGACCAGAAGGAAGCGATACGTGGGATAGGCGTGGGATACTGCGGCAACTGTCACCTGCATTCTTAGTAGAGATTTTTTTGTCGTGAGCTAATTCAAACCTGCAATAAAAGCCTGTTGTACCGGTGATTAAGTCTGCCATGTGTGTGTCTCACCAAATATTACAGTCACGCTATGGACACCTAGTGACCAGTGTAGAATACTACACATCACAGGGTCTTTGAATGAGTCTTCTGAATGCCTTATGATAGTGTTTTAGTTCATTTAGCTATGCTTGAAAATGCTTGATTTAGGGGAAAATATGTAAAATTTGCTTCAATATGCATATTTTGACTAACAATACAAACACCAAGGAGTAGTATTTATTAATTCATATATTTGTGAAAAAACATGGTAGAGTGAAGCAGTGAGATTCAAACCTGTGAAAACGCTATAATTTTTAATTTTTTTTTTTTTTATTGGGGTTT
This sequence comes from Oostethus manadensis, assembly GCA_024372805.1. Classification (NCBI taxonomy): domain Eukaryota; kingdom Metazoa; phylum Chordata; class Actinopteri; order Syngnathiformes; family Syngnathidae; genus Oostethus; species Oostethus manadensis. Next base: position 76,765 of record QODF01000025.1, read on the forward strand.
TTTTTTCCCACTGAAGCAGGAATGAAACATGCACATACGGACATACTGCAGCTTCAAAATGACATCAACTCTAGCAGCACAATCACAAGGGCTAATATAAAAGGCCTGATTGGGTGAGGCAGCAGTACAAGCAGACTAGTGAAGAATGTGCAAAGCATGTCAATGCCTACTGTGCTGATCTTCTCAAACTGTTGGGCGTGTGTGTGCGTGTGTGTGTGTGCACGTATGGGCTCAGTTTAGATAGAATCTGATTGCTTGCAAGAAGATTGTTATTAATTTGATTGCCCACTGCAGGGTAATTAACTGTCTGTGATACTTTTTGATCATCCAAAATGGAATCTTAACATCAGCTTGTTTAATAAGGAAGATAATGGGCTCTATTGATTGCAGCATATTGTGTGAATGCGTAAAAGGCGCCAAATTGAGGATCGTGTTTGCAAAATGTGTGCATGAGGAAGAAGCATGCCATGCTAGATGTCTGCCTGAGCATGCATTTTGGGCATGTATATGTCGTAGTATGCGGGCATACTCAGGTGCAACCTGTAACACCTTTTTTCTCAATGAGCTCATGGCCAGCCCTGCAAGATTCCTTGACGATGACAAACTAAAAAAAAAACAGATGGCGCAAGAAACCACCAGGATACTGCTGCTGGTTGCCAAAAATTGATGAGGATTTAGGCATCATGTGACTACAGTCAAACTGGGCAACTTTCCAGAACTATTCTTCATGCCTGTCAGTACTTTATCACTCAAAGGCTGGATGTCGTCTTGCCTGCGGGACATATAATGACTGGAAATTGCGGGAGGGATTGTTGAAATCACCGGTTCTATTAGGATATGACACTACTGACGAAATCGAGCGTGAGAAGCTAAACATTCTTGATGTAAGTAACAGAGGTGGCACAAATGTGGAAAACATTAACAATGTTATGCACAATGGTCCTGGTCTGTCTTCCGTTGCCAAAGTTACATCAAAAGCAAGAACACGCAATATCTACACAAAGGATGCAGTTCAAATACCAATGCATTGCTGCATTGGTATTTCCAATTGCAATTCAGTTACTTTCATTTTTGACGTCTTTTTCTTCACTACCACAGCTGAGCTTATTAATCCGAAGATAGGTGAAAGCTGCAGTTAGGACAGAAAAATAAGTTGAAGGATTCTGGGAGGGTTCTGGGAATCGGTGTGTGACACATCTTATCTGTACCCATTCAGGAATCCTCTTCAGCTCTGAGTCAAAAGCGCAGACAAAGCCGCAAGACGTCTGACTGGAGGTCATCGGGAAAGTTGGATGGGAAAATAGGACGGCATTGAGAAGAAGTGGCGGGGGAATTGGAAGACAATATGGTCTAAGAGTGTGATTTAGTCCAGACTGAAATGCTTGCGCTTACAAGTAAAATGATTTCCTGTTAAAACGTCTTGTTTTATTCCCAGTTGTTGTTTTTTGTCTTCATATTGTCTGCATTGAAGACTTAGTCCCGCCTGCCAACAGCCAGCCTGAGGTAAACTCTGAGCCATTCCAGTATGCTTTTCTGTCAATCACAGAAATGCTCTACGGGAAACCTCTCCTCGTTCCGGGTTAAGAAAATAAGCACCAGCATTCTTCCACTTCTCAAGGTAGCTGGCTAAATAGGCTGCTGGCAGGAGTGAAATGTAAATTAATCAGAGATGAGTAGCAGGACGGAAAAGCGCTTTGCATCCCCGCGTCAGTGATAGACTTTCTGCTAATGTTGAAGATATCATCTGTCATCTGTCAATCACATAGCAACAGAAAATTGACACATACAGTGGGTCCCAGCTTTTCCAAATGGCAAAAATCAACAAATAATGGCGATGCCCTACCAACAGCTCGTTCCCTCTGCCCTTTCAAACCCTCCTGTTAGCATTCCATTGAGAGTCTCCTGCGATTTAGGATTACCATTTGCAATAAGGCCACAAGGGACTACCCCAGGGTTTTTCCTGTGTCCAGAGTCTAATAGTTACGTCCACAAGGGAACGGATCACCAGGTGAAAAAGCTGAAATTCATTATGCACACCTACATGTGGCGCTGTAAACAGACACAGAGAAAGTTAGGAATCTGTTTCACTTTTTCCTCTCACAGCGGCTATCATATGTTCAGGCACTGTCAAGCAAAGTGCGAAATCTCAACGCTTGACAAAAAAACCCATTACCAACAGTGTATGCTGTACATTTTACCTGTATTATTACCAACTTAGCGTACAAGGGATGGGTTTTCTGTGGACAAAGGCATATTTTTGGAGAGACAAACGTTTTGCAAGAATGCTGAATCACAAGTGTGGCCATCACTACCATCACCTCAGCATCACCTAAGATAATTGGTAGATATTAAAGTGGAATTTAGTCTGCACTGAATTGGCTCAATAGTGATACTGTGCCTTTCCAAACTAAAGTAGTGTATTTTCTTTGCCAAAATGGAGTTGGTATACCAGCAGGCGCAAGATACTAAAACAGTGAAATATGTACAGGGCTTTCATACATGAGCATACATGCAGTAAAAAACACCTCTAAAGTCAAATAACAACACAGACTAAAGGCGCATGCGTGTTTTTCCATATGCGCTGCCTCAAACCATCCCAGAAAGGAGGGGAGGATGCAGATGTTCACAATCTGTTGGCAAAAACAGGCAGGGAAATGTCAGAAAGAGTTAAGTGATGAAAGCCGTAGCATGGTTTTAAGGTAAATTTGACCACGGTGGAAACTTGCAGCACAATAGCTGGAGGACTCCCAAGCGGTTCTTTGTGCATTGTCAGCGTGCGGAAAGGAGGACCGCCGTAAAGTATAGAGGAGAAACATTAAACCTGAGAATCAAAAGGGAGGACAAGATTCATAAGGATGTGCGCTGTAATGACAAGACAGAGAGACAAACGATGGAAAAGCCAGCATGCAGAAAGACTGCAGGCACTACTAAGGCCCTGATTAGCATTGTAAAGATAAAGGTAAATATGGGTTATTTTCTCAGTTTATTATAATGTTCAAACAATATTAGAGCTTGAAAATAGTGTACACTCTTTTGGACTAACTAAGGGCTGTCCAAACTTTTTCCCCCACCGGCCACATACAGAATAATGAAAGGATGCAAGGACCACTTTGGTTTTTGTAAAGCAGAAAGTGCAAATACGATATCGGTAGGCTATATGTTTAAAAGAAAACTGCATCTGAGCTTTGTGAAACAGGTGGAAAAGCATATTGGTAGTTTTAGTAGCTGTGCTCATTGCACCTTGTTTTTAGTTGTTTTCTTTTTAAAATTGTCCAATTATTTACACATTCTTCTAAATAATCTTCATATCTTTTATTCTCGTAATATTATGACCTAATTCCTAATAATGAATAAGTGAATTTCTCTTGGAGATCAATGAAGTATCTAATATTTTTTTCTCTTTCACCCCCAACCTAATTTTCCAAGTCTTACTTTATTTTGTTTTGTTTGTTTCTAATAATATTGGAATGTTTAAAAAAATAACGAATAATACAATTTATGTTACTAAAATGTAATTATTGCATTATTATTATTGCAACGTTTTAACATTTCAACCTTATGCTACTAAAATGATGTTAGAGTTTCCTTTAGCCTTTTCTCCTTAGGGGCTATCCACACCTTATTATTTGAAACCGGCTTCCAGAGTGGGAAAATCTCAGAATGCTGGCTAGGCGTTGCCGTGTATACAGGGAACCCCACAAACCATGACGTTGCCCTCCTGTCACCATAAGTAAGCTTTGACGACAAACCAACATAATACAATAAGTCAATATTTGGACGAACATCACCTATCCCAGTCAACATTCTCATCATATTTTGTAGTGTTATACTGCATACTGACTCGCAAGTAATTTCACTTTCTGCAAGTCACGAAAAGCGGAAGACGACAGAGGTCTGTGCATGCTATCTTTCTTCTTCTATGGTTTGGAATGTCACATGGCTCCACCCATTGGTCTGTTCACAACACCACATGTAGATGTGCTTGTGTATTACATCATTTTCACTCAGCGATTCCTTCCCGTCTGCATGCAACAATTTACTAATCCGGCACTGTTTTGTCAACCTGCCACAGGCTATATGTTCACACTGCAGATCAATTCCAATTTCTTTGCACATATGTGGACTGTATCTAATTTTCCATGTCAGTGTGAACAGCACAAATTGACTTTGCCAAATGTGATTCAGGTCTCATTTGTATGTGGATATAAATCGGACAAGTATGTGATACGACTGCAGCATAAACGGTCACATTTATTTGAATTACCCGTCATCGAAAGGCGTGTATTTCCGTGCTTCCCAAGACTTTAAAGATAGGAAAAGCTTGGTTTATCGTGCAAGGTTAGGATATAGATACTCACCGACGCAGGCAAAGGTTATTCTCATCCGAAAATATAAATCCATAGTAAAATTCTTGCCATCTTTCTTCTTCATCTTCCTCACGGAATCATCTGGTTGAGAAAATATTGACTCCCGTTGCAGAAAGTCCTTGCAATTGCCTCAAACGCATTAAGGAGAGCATGCCAGTAATGTGCGGGTCGTTACTGTAATGTCGATATCTCCGATACCAGTTCTTCATGCTCCAAAGTCCTGAAACCCAAACAGTGATACTATCGATACTTGAGGGATATGATTTTGTACTTTGTTTTTTCTGGTGTTGTATATTATCTTGGCTACATTGTAATTAAGCCCTACTTCCTCAACATACTAGAGGGTTTAATATAAATCAATAAACTACTATAATGTTTTGTATTCTTTATGCCATCATTTGAAATACTGTACACCACGTTTTCAAATGAACCTTTAGTATTGAATTGGTACCGCAGACACCAGCCGGAATTTGACCCAGTATGGAATCGGAAATGAAATCTATGGTCTCGCCCATCACGGGAGCACACACCACAGCACTCCTTACTGATGCAAACACACGGGAACGTGAGTGATATCGTGCTTCTTCGCATGCACGTCACTTTCCAGATGCTCTGCCTTCATATTACAAGTCGCATTTGTTTGGTAATGTGAATTAATTTTAAACAAAAAATCAGAATCATACCCTGCAGTGTGAACATAGCCTTGGGTTACAACTTTTTTTCTTAATATTTGGACTTATTGCTCATTTTTTCATTTTTGCTGCTGCTGTTTTTTTTCAACTTTTCTGGCTAAGTTACATTTTTAACAGCCATGGGCCCGCGGCCAGCACTTTGGACACCCCTGACTAAGTGATTAAAAACATAATACATTTCCGTCTGTAATGAACAAAAAACACTAAACAGCATGTGCACTTGCTTTACGACTTTCCATGTGTCATCAATTGCCATTTGCACTGTGGGAAAAAACTACCGTGACTTGTGATCCACAAACATAGTTCAAAACAAACAGACATGCAGTGTGCAGCTTGATCTTGTTTTGCTTTGAATGATTCTTGGTAGCAAGAATAACTGCAGCACTCCGTGTAAAATGGATTGTATTAAGAGTGCGCAATCTACAGAAAGCAAACGTGGCAGTGAGAGACACAAAGATGATCACAGTTCTTCTCACGTTTCCAAATGGTGTCATTTCCAAATGCTACAGCCGGCTCCTCCAAAACGGTCTCCCTTCACCTCTCATAGACGCTGTTCTCTCAGACCCTTCATGACTAACCCACCTCCGTCCCAGATGATGGAGAGCAAGGAGAAGTAAGTAGAGGATGCACTTATATTTGATATTGGTGAAGATGAAAACCCCCATCTTGAATTAACAAGTAACCTGGAATAGTTAGAAGAGGGCACTTTATTCCATCTAGAAGGAGGTAGTTTTGGATGATTGTTTAATTTAAATGTGAAAAATGTCTATTATATTTATATTTGATATTTATACGAGCCAGTCTGTTTGATGCAAACTGCATAAACGGACCTTACTCAATTTCAATTGAAGACCTCTGCTTTAAAGGAAAACTGGGATTTTTGCCCATCATCACAGTCCTAATGGGAGACATGTGCACACGTCTTTCCCTTTTCTGGAAGCCATAATGCACTATAAAGCTTTCTGGAAAAAAAAAAAAAAAAACACCTCCCAAAACGCTCCATTTACATAATGTGACCTCCATATTAACCAGGCTGCAGCACACACACTCGCTCACATCTCCTCGGGTCACTAACAAAAGGTAACGCTACATATAGAAGCTTCTGCCACTGCTACTGTGTTTTTGAATTTGGAAAAGTTGCAAAGTACTGCTAGGTTAAGCGTTTGTTTGCATGTTGTTATGTGAAATCAATGCACCAAGGAAGGATGGTATGGTATGCTTAAAATGACCCAAACTACGGCACACTCATGTAAGTAATACATGTTATCTTTAATGTCCCTACTACTTCGTGGTCACAGCATAGCATATAAAACCATAAAACCCGGGTGGAGATTTTTGGAGGTGTCGTCATAATGGGTTAATCTGGGCCGACTACATGCATTCATTTATCTTTACAATCATAAGACAAAAACATGTGTTCATGTTTCACATGAGGATTGTGAATGATGAGCAAAATTCTAAAAAAAAAAAAAGTGCCATTCCATCCATCCATTTTCTATATCGCTTATCCTCATTAGGGTCGCGGGTATGCTGGAGCCTATCCCACCTGACTTTGGGTGAGAGGCGGGGTACACCCTGGACTGGTCGCCAGCCAATTGCAGGGCAAATATACAACCATTCACACCCACATTCACACTCTAATGGACAATTTAGAGTCGCCAATTAACATTAACATATTACACCTCCAAGTATGATCCCGTGCATTTCTACACCAATGCAAGCTGCAACCACAATAATATACTTTAAAGTGATACCTCTGTGTCAATCCAAACGTTCTATTTTTATTCTTTAGCTTGTATATTTGATTACATGACAAGTGGTTGTAATGGTGTTGCTGGTTGCTTGACTTCTTAATTCCTTTATTTTCCTCAACACGGGATGAAAATACCGGACTGAGTATGAGTTCAAACAAAAAAAGCCACCGCATGAAACAGTAGATCTATTGTCGAATACATAACAAAGTGCAAGAGGATGTATACATTTGAGGCTCCACTGGTAGCTTTGGTTAAAAAAAAGCAAAGTGGGTCAGTGGAAATTAGACAAATGCACCTGCGGCTACGTCCACATGTTGAGTAGATTAGTGTGCAGTTTGTTGCATCAGTTATCCTCTACAGTGGCTGGACAGGAACAGCATATGGATTTCTGTCCGTTGCCATCCATTCATCCGCATCTCATTGAATGTAATTTCAGACAAAAGCCACACTCTGATACACAAAGTGTTCAATTCATTCGGCGTCTGTAGCAGAAGATGTGCTGTATATGCAAGTATAATTATGGTCTAAAAGACAACTGCTATGGATGTATGCTTAAATGCAACCCAGGAGTGTGTATGTGTGTGTTTGTATATGTGTGTGAAAGAAGGTGTATTTAATTACCATCACTGGAGGTGTTCCATGAAGGGGCTGCAACCACACTGGGGTCTTGGGCAAACTCAGATGCTGTAAACACAATTGAAGTTGACTATGAGAATTTTAATCGTTTTGAATTATAAAAACTTACATACTGTACATAAATAAGAAGGGAATTAGATTTCTAATTTCGCTATACTTACATTGTACATTTAGTCCATGCATTAAACTACACACACTGAACCAATTAACACACACTTTGGCAGGGCCAATGAGCAGAGTTTTATGGATATTTATATGGAAAGATAAATCATTTATTCGTGCCTGTGAAAAACTCAGTCATTTCATACGACTCCTTATTCAAATTTCCTGTAGTCCCATCCGCTTTCTATCCCGCTTATCCTCACAAGGGTTGCGGGGGTAAGCTGAAGCCTATGCCAGCTGACTTTGGGCGAGAGGCGGCGTTCACCCCGGACCGGTCGCCAGCCCAATTGCATGAGCACATGGAGACGTACAACCGCTCTCACATCCATACCTATGGATGATTTAGAGTCACGTGTTTTGGAATGTGAAAGGAACCCAAAGTACCCGGAGAAAACGCACGCATGCACGCACTATGTACATTGGAGATACGATCCCAGGTCTTGGGTTAACCATTTGGATAAGTGCGGCCCAATTTCCAGTAGTATATCAGCAAAATTGTGTCGTGTTGGAGAATGCTTTCCGAGAGACAAATAACATACAATGTGTAATTTTCTTCCACTGCATATTATTTCCCCTCTTGCTTATCTGTGTTGCACTTTACAGCAGATCCCCACTTTTGTGGGGACCACCAGCAAATGGCGGAAATATGCAACTAATTGAAACACTCATAAACGTGTCTGTTTTTGATGCACGGCATGCTCCACCTCCTAAACTTGACGTTCATGTTCTCAGATTTCAGTTCAACATTTCCATTCATGTTTTCAGGTCGAAACGGCAAAGTATTTTATCATTATAGCCTCTCATCCACACTGTACTTTTTTGAAAACGGTTTCCAGAGTGGAAAAATCACAAAACGCGCCTGTGTAGTTGCCGCGCCGACACGGAATACGAGAACGATGATGTCACAGAGCCACTGGTGCCTGGTCACTGACAGAAGACCAGGAGTACGCTTTGAAAAGCCAACATATCTGAACATTTCGACCATTACTCACCCGGTCGACATGCTCCTTATATTTTGTTGTCTAATTGTCCATAATAATTCACAATTCCACTTGTAAATTGAAATGAGCTTTATAAAGTGGAGGCGGATGAACTTATGCACATGCATTTTTTCTTCTTCTATGGTTTGGTGCGCCACATGCTTCCGCCAGCATGTTTGTTTAGAGCGCCACACATAGGTGAGCTTGTGAATTACGTAGTTTAGACTCAGTGATTCATTCCCATCCGAATGCAACTATTTCCTAATCCGGCACAGTATGGATGCAACTTTTTTGCATAAGATATATAGATAGATAAAGACATAAACATGTCACAAATGTAGGCTTTTTTACAGTGGAACATGTGTGCTGGACATTTAACCTGAATTACCACATATTTATAAATTATTACAGACTTAGAGTGAATGTAATGTGAATTTCTGTAAAAAATAAACAGGCTATTTTTTGTGAAAAAAAATTCTTAAAAAGTTTATTATAAATATTTTTGTATTATTTTGTGGACCAAAAGTACACAACTTTGTGGGGCTGTGAAAGTCGCAAATGTGCAGGGATCCACTGTACTTGCAAACCAGCTGAAATGATAAGCAGCAACACAAATGTAAAATATTTGCAATTAATAAAAGCCAATAAAAGAAAACACAAAGTCCAGAAAACGCTTTATCATTCAATTAAGCGTGAAGCCTCCACAAAGATCCCACTGTACAAAGAGCAAAGGGTCAGAATGCATAAGAGTCATGCGAACCTAATGCTCCATTATTGCCATCCGACGACAGAGCAGCTCTTTTCATCACGGATGATGGGGACAGAAAATGAGGCACATGAGGGGATTCCTGACAAATGAAAAAAAATTTGAAGGACCTCCAGATTAAGAAAAGCAAGACAAAAGCAGCTTAGTGTAGTAGAAACACTCAGCACACGTATGTCTGGGCAGGCAGTTAAAACATATACTGAAAGTGTATTTTTGTTGATTAAACTTGATGGACGGCCAACTCACCACCCTACATTCACACACATGTACTAAAACACAACCACGCGGGAGCTAAACAAAAGCAGATCAACTTTCTCTTTGCATACCCATCATAATAAAGTCGATTGATTGCAGAAGGCACCTGAGAAATAAACATCTTGACTTCATCCTAACTTCATTTGTGAAGGGCATGCAAAGAGGCAGTCAGAGGCTGGGAGGTGCCAAAGCGTCAAACAGGAGCCGACCGGGCGGGACATGCTGATTAGGTGATAATGTGTCGTTTCACACGCGCTGCATCAGGATGCTAAAGAGTGCGGAGAAGTGCTTGTGAAATGAGCTGCGTTAATGAGAAGCACCTAAAGCCAAAGCATCTGTCAGCTAAGCTTGGCAAGCAGGCCCACATTACACGGTGTGGCTTACAAGGAATGGAGATTCTTTCTTCAAGCACCTATAAACTCCATATGCTCCAGACACTTCATTTTCAGCAACAACTGCAAAATATCATTTTTAAGATGACTTCAATGGTGTATATTTGCTGTGGTGAAAACTTTGCTGCAGCATATTTGGAGGACCCGACGGAGCCCGAGCCCATGCACAGCACCATTGTCCTCACGGTTGGCTGTGCTCAAGCGTGGATACCGTCACCAATGCAGTATCACAGAGGATTAAAAAGAAAAAAGAATGTTAAAATGCTGGAAAATTCTGGGAAACGGTCATTTCAACACCGGGGAGGGATGAGGGGGAAAGATGGGCAAAACATGGGAGTTTTCCTGGGAACAATCAAGTGGTTGACAGAGCACAATGGTTCTGGCATCGCACCAACACTGATCTTCTAAAGGCAAGGAGACTGTAAGAAATATTAGTCTCTGATATTAGAACACGATACAGGGGCGCTGCTTGCCACCAGGCAAGGAGAGAAACTGCTTGGGGCCAAGCCCAGTTGGGGGCCCCTGAGGGCCGACAAGCTTTGAACTTCTACAGCAGTGGCGCTACGCATAATGCTGATTCACGCGGGTTCAGCGGACCCCCAGTGAATTTTTGCCTAGGTTCTCTAGAATCACCTCTGCACTTATGCATATGTAAAGGGATCGTATTTTAGACAAACATGAGCTTTTCTAGAGGAACAAGACACCGTGTACAGATTTATAAACCATTAAAAAGGTCCTGTGGCTGTGAGAACTAAATAGGTAGTTCCTGGAGGTACCAAACACAACAGACTCTGTTGCCCCAAGGTGGGTCTAAATTCCTTTTTGTGCTCAGGTTTGATAGGATTAAAGAGCCCCAGGGCTGTGTGGTAGACAAAGGACAGAGGAAAGGCAACGTTGCAGTTCACTAGCTCACAAAACCATCTGAGTTTGAACGAAGAACTCGGCAGAGCAGACCTTAATTGAAAAAAGCACTTTTTTTGGAATCCTTATGTCTAACATGAACACACGTCTTTCCCTGGTCTGTTTGTTCAAATGAGAGAAAAACACCCGGCATGACAGTGCATGTATTGGGACACACCCATTTCGCCTGTCAAGCACAACGATGCCTTATTTACATAACGCGGCCTGCATATTAACCCAGCTACAGCGACATTGTTATTGTATGAGCTAACACTGAAGAACTGCTTTCCTGGCACGGTGAGAGCTGCCTCACTCGCAACACCTCAGGCCGATACCCAGTAGTGACCTGATACTTTGTGCAAATACACCTAATATGTCCTTCCGGGGCGCATCGATTGATCCAGTAATGCTTAAAATGACCAGAACACTGTTAAGTATAACATGTTGGCTTAGATGTACCTGCTACTACATGGTCACCGAATGTATATTAAAGGATATTAAATGTATATTAAAGGATACTTTTATGTATATTATATTAAAGGATAGTTTTTGCCGCGGGCTAACAGTTTTGCTCTATTTAGAACGCACAGAAAAGTGAAAATTGTGAGTTCATGTCTCACATAAGGATTGTGGATGATTCCAAAAACAGTGCAGTTTTCCTTTACGAATGGGAACAATGGGAACACACCATACTTCTCACAAGGTGCAACAAACAATAGCAATATCTTCACATATACAGAGAACGTGTTTTCTGTATATGTGAAGATGGTTTGACCAAATCACCGGCTTCTTTCTTTTGTTCTTCTACTTAATCTCCCCATTATTTAGGTCACATCTGTTAGTTCTCCTCAAGAATATCTGGAATTTTTGGATGAACTGCGGAGCAATTTTAAGATTAGGTTTCTGATCTTATGCAGTAATGGAGGGAAGAAATTGTATTCAGCCAATTTTTTAATGACGGTCTTAAAAAACAGAAACCTTCACAGAGTCTTTGTCAGTCATTCTTGTGTGGTTATCCCCTTGAGGAAACTTTATGAAGGACTCCAGCCCCAATGCAAAAGTACGGTCAACAATCGTACCCCAAATGCATGCTCCACATGCACATACACTATTTTTTTGCAGAAATGGTCAGTTTTCTCCAGTACACATTGTTAATCAAGGGTTGACTACACCAGCTTTATGAAATCAGAAACGTAAACCACTGCACTAATTGTTAAGATGGTGAAATGATTTAAATGTGTCTCTCAATAGTAAAGTATTTTGTACAAGATCTAGATATCTGGCCAAGAATATTTGGCCCTTGTTGGTAAGAATTCCTTATAGACAGTAGTTTCACTTTTATCAAGCGTGGGTTGTTCGTGTATTATGGCAGCCCTGTGTTGGAATGAGTGGGACACATTCATGTTTGGCAAAACCAGATCAAAAGAGGTCAATTTAGGAAGATATTCATAACAACTAGTAAGCGTAACATGATGGGGTGGTTTGGAGTCAGTGGCAGTGCCCGCATCTGTTCTGTTTTGCTTTAACTGCTTTAACAAACACAGTGTTTTTCCACAAATCAACAGTACAGCAGTTGCAGTGAAAATGTACATTACTGTATTTCTGCAAGTTTTCAATATTTGCTAATCCTGGTTTTCCCAGCTATCAACTGTCTCCTTCATGTTTGGATGAGGAGATTTAATGTACAGTGTGCAGAACTCAGTGCTAGTAGTATACAATACAGTATGTATCTGCATTTGTAAAGTTCCTTTTTTAATAAAAATACCAGTAATGTAAAAACCAAATGGAAGTGTTTGGGTTTCAAATGTAACCAAGAGGCTAATTCCACAAACTAATGATAGAATTGTTGAAACAAACTGATAATAACTGGAAAACCAGTAACAAAAGATTGTGAAACGTGTCTGATAGCGACAAAATGAGACGTGAATCTGGTGATCAAGCCAAAGAGTAAAGGTTCTGGTATGTATCATGGATTATACACGGTGATTGCCAAGTTACTTAAAAAAGTAATTTGTTAGAGCAGACGTGTGGAGGTTCTACTGCTGGGAATCATCCACCTCCTCGCAGCAGACCTGCAAAATCTGGTATCTTTGAATGCACAGCATACGACACTCATAATAAATTCGTCAGATTAGGGCAGACAAATGGAGGCACAGTTGCAGGAGATCTACCATCCTCTTGCAGCAGGCCTCCAACATCATGTCTTTTATAATGCACATAGGACACATACAATAAAATAACCAGATTATATACACACATACATCTTCCTCTTATTTTCCATGTACTGCACAGTAAATCAAAGAATGAGTTATACTACATGATTGATGCATTGTTGTATGTATTAATGAACTGACGCTGGGTACACTGAGTGCAAGTTGTGTTGCAGGGTCTTTAGTGTGCAAGTCGCGTTTCCAATCCTGCCTCTAGCACTGTCATTCACATATTACATACGTTATCAATCAAAGTAGTGATGCCTTACTTCACAGTCTTAATGGCTTCTGGCTGCTCTAATCTCAAGCAACAGCTTTTCTCTAAACGAGAAATCTCGTCACATTTTAACTCGCAAGCTCTCATGACACCATTAGTTATAATTACTGGTTACTTTCCCCCAAAAAGCAATTGAATTAGAAATGTTCTTCAAATATTTATATTTTCACGAGGTTAGGGTTATTGGCTGAATTCATGACTTGAAATTCTCTACCAAAACGCTTGGGGCCGTGTTGTCCTAGGAGTGAGGAACCAAAACGCGTCGACTATGCGTTTAGCTTCCTGTACAGCAGTGAACAGTGACAACTGAAACGACATCCAGATTGTTGCTACTGATATCAGTGAGTAACATTTTTTTACTGATTATGTAGATAATCAAATCACTTCATAAAGATGAAAAATGACAGCATGCAAAATGCCAGGGAACAACCATTGTATGTTTACATCTATCCATCCATTTTCCACCGCTTATCCGGGTCCGGGTCGCGGCTAGTCGATGGAGAAAACCCCAAAATCAAATTGTATGTGTGTGAGCATACAATGTGTGTTTGTGTGTTTAGGTGTGTGTCGCCAGGCTCAACTGAAGTGCATAGAGGCATGGAAACAAGCTGGGTTCAGATACTGGCTGTTCACCTGTGGACATCACAGACCAAAGAACACAGGGTCTATACACGCACACACACAGACACACACACACACACACACGGCTGTGGAAGGTTGCAAAGTGTTTTAGCGTGTAACCTTATAAGAGCACAGAAATGAACAAGAGAGAGAAGAAAGGCAGACGGGGGAGAAAAACTGAGCAGGCTGTGTGACAAGGACAACAATGGAACTGAAAGAAAAAAAATATTGTACTCGTACAAGACATTTGCTACAAGATGACCATTTGTAACCACCTCCCAAGCAAAAAAAGTGCAAATCATTCATTCACTTTTTCTGCAACCTAAACACAAAAAGGCTCATTTGTAAGGGTCGAATTCTTTGTAGAAACATAATCTCTTTCCTTGGGTTAATCGTGTCAAAGCATACTTAGTGAAAAAACATCAAATGTTTGATTTGTTAAATCTTATTAAAGTACTTTCAAGCTGTTACGGAGCTTGCAAGTCCACCAGGAATACAAAAATGGAGACGTTTTCTCGGTTGTCACTGTACATAAAATGACAAATGACAACTCAAAAGCGGTGTAATAAATGGACAAAAAAAAGCCTTTATTCTAAGGGCAAAAGGCGGAGTCGGATTACTTGTCTTGTTAAATGTCTTGTCAAAAGTAAATAACCCATTTAACACATAAAGACTGGTGCTTCGCAATGTGACTGGTGCTTTAGTGTGTTGGTATAAATGTGTTCCCTGAGGAAGCTCAATGGCGACCAGAAGGAAGCGATACGTGGGATAGGCGTGGGATACTGCGGCAACTGTCACCTGCATTCTTAGTAGAGATTTTTTTGTCGTGAGCTAATTCAAACCTGCAATAAAAGCCTGTTGTACCGGTGATTAAGTCTGCCATGTGTGTGTCTCACCAAATATTACAGTCACGCTATGGACACCTAGTGACCAGTGTAGAATACTACACATCACAGGGTCTTTGAATGAGTCTTCTGAATGCCTTATAATAGTGTTTTAGTTCATTTAGCTATGCTTGAAAATGCTTGATTTAGGGGAAAATATGTAAAATTTGCTTCAATATGCATATTTTGACTAACAATACAAACACCAAGGAGTAGTATTTATTAATTCATATATTTGTGAAAAAACATGGTAGAGTGAAGCAGTGAGATTCAAACCTGTGAAAACGCTATAATTTTTAATTTTTTTTTTTTTTATTGGGGTTTTTTTTTCCCACTGAAGCAGGAATGAAACATGCACATACGGACATACTGCAGCTTCAAAATGACATCAACTCTAGCAGCACAATCACAAGGGCTAATATAAAAGGCCTGATTGGGTGAGGCAGCAGTACAAGCAGACTAGTGAAGAATGTGCAAAGCATGTCAATGCCTACTGTGCTGATCTTCTCAAACTGTTGGGCGTGTGTGTGCGTGTGTGTGTGTGCACGTATGGGCTCAGTTTAGATAGAATCTGATTGCTTGCAAGAAGATTGTTATTAATTTGATTGCCCACTGCAGGGTAATTAACTGTCTGTGATACTTTTTGATCATCCAAAATGGAATCTTAACATCAGCTTGTTTAATAAGGAAGATAATGGGCTCTATTGATTGCAGCATATTGTGTGAATGCGTAAAAGGCGCCAAATTGAGGATCGTGTTTGCAAAATGTGTGCATGAGGAAGAAGCATGCCATGCTAGATGTCTGCCTGAGCATGCATTTTGGGCATGTATATGTCGTAGTATGCGGGCATACTCAGGTGCAACCTGTAACACCTTTTTTCTCAATGAGCTCATGGCCAGCCCTGCAAGATTCCTTGACGATGACAAACTAAAAAAAAAACAGATGGCGCAAGAAACCACCAGGATACTGCTGCTGGTTGCCAAAAATTGATGAGGATTTAGGCATCATGTGACTACAGTCAAACTGGGCAACTTTCCAGAACTATTCTTCATGCCTGTCAGTACTTTATCACTCAAAGGCTGGATGTCGTCTTGCCTGCGGGACATATAATGACTGGAAATTGCGGGAGGGATTGTTGAAATCACCGGTTCTATTAGGATATGACACTACTGACGAAATCGAGCGTGAGAAGCTAAACATTCTTGATGTAAGTAACAGAGGTGGCACAAATGTGGAAAACATTAACAATGTTATGCACAATGGTCCTGGTCTGTCTTCCGTTGCCAAAGTTACATCAAAAGCAAGAACACGCAATATCTACACAAAGGATGCAGTTCAAATACCAATGCATTGCTGCATTGGTATTTCCAATTGCAATTCAGTTACTTTCATTTTTGACGTCTTTTTCTTCACTACCACAGCTGAGCTTATTAATCCGAAGATAGGTGAAAGCTGCAGTTAGGACAGAAAAATAAGTTGAAGGATTCTGGGAG
Source organism: Oostethus manadensis (assembly GCA_024372805.1). Lineage (NCBI taxonomy): Eukaryota > Metazoa > Chordata > Actinopteri > Syngnathiformes > Syngnathidae > Oostethus > Oostethus manadensis. The sequence goes on from QODF01000025.1 coordinate 93,155, forward strand.
GGTTCTGGGAATCGGTGTGTGACACATCTTATCTGTACCCATTCAGGAATCCTCTTCAGCTCTGAGTCAAAAGCGCAGACAAAGCCGCAAGACGTCTGACTGGAGGTCATCGGGAAAGTTGGATGGGAAAATAGGACGGCATTGAGAAGAAGTGGCGGGGGAATTGGAAGACAATATGGTCTAAGAGTGTGATTTAGTCCAGACTGAAATGCTTGCGCTTACAAGTAAAATGATTTCCTGTTAAAACGTCTTGTTTTATTCCCAGTTGTTGTTTTTTGTCTTCATATTGTCTGCATTGAAGACTTAGTCCCGCCTGCCAACAGCCAGCCTGAGGTAAACTCTGAGCCATTCCAGTATGCTTTTCTGTCAATCACAGAAATGCTCTACGGGAAACCTCTCCTCGTTCCGGGTTAAGAAAATAAGCACCAGCATTCTTCCACTTCTCAAGGTAGCTGGCTAAATAGGCTGCTGGCAGGAGTGAAATGTAAATTAATCAGAGATGAGTAGCAGGACGGAAAAGCGCTTTGCATCCCCGCGTCAGTGATAGACTTTCTGCTAATGTTGAAGATATCATCTGTCATCTGTCAATCACATAGCAACAGAAAATTGACACATACAGTGGGTCCCAGCTTTTCCAAATGGCAAAAATCAACAAATAATGGCGATGCCCTACCAACAGCTCGTTCCCTCTGCCCTTTCAAACCCTCCTGTTAGCATTCCATTGAGAGTCTCCTGCGATTTAGGATTACCATTTGCAATAAGGCCACAAGGGACTACCCCAGGGTTTTTCCTGTGTCCAGAGTCTAATAGTTACGTCCACAAGGGAACGGATCACCAGGTGAAAAAGCTGAAATTCATTATGCACACCTACATGTGGCGCTGTAAACAGACACAGAGAAAGTTAGGAATCTGTTTCACTTTTTCCTCTCACAGCGGCTATCATATGTTCAGGCACTGTCAAGCAAAGTGCGAAATCTCAACGCTTGACAAAAAAACCCATTACCAACAGTGTATGCTGTACATTTTACCTGTATTATTACCAACTTAGCGTACAAGGGATGGGTTTTCTGTGGACAAAGGCATATTTTTGGAGAGACAAACGTTTTGCAAGAATGCTGAATCACAAGTGTGGCCATCACTACCATCACCTCAGCATCACCTAAGATAATTGGTAGATATTAAAGTGGAATTTAGTCTGCACTGAATTGGCTCAATAGTGATACTGTGCCTTTCCAAACTAAAGTAGTGTATTTTCTTTGCCAAAATGGAGTTGGTATACCAGCAGGCGCAAGATACTAAAACAGTGAAATATGTACAGGGCTTTCATACATGAGCATACATGCAGTAAAAAACACCTCTAAAGTCAAATAACAACACAGACTAAAGGCGCATGCGTGTTTTTCCATATGCGCTGCCTCAAACCATCCCAGAAAGGAGGGGAGGATGCAGATGTTCACAATCTGTTGGCAAAAACAGGCAGGGAAATGTCAGAAAGAGTTAAGTGATGAAAGCCGTAGCATGGTTTTAAGGTAAATTTGACCACGGTGGAAACTTGCAGCACAATAGCTGGAGGACTCCCAAGCGGTTCTTTGTGCATTGTCAGCGTGCGGAAAGGAGGACCGCCGTAAAGTATAGAGGAGAAACATTAAACCTGAGAATCAAAAGGGAGGACAAGATTCATAAGGATGTGCGCTGTAATGACAAGACAGAGAGACAAACGATGGAAAAGCCAGCATGCAGAAAGACTGCAGGCACTACTAAGGCCCTGATTAGCATTGTAAAGATAAAGGTAAATATGGGTTATTTTCTCAGTTTATTATAATGTTCAAACAATATTAGAGCTTGAAAATAGTGTACACTCTTTTGGACTAACTAAGGGCTGTCCAAACTTTTTCCCCCACCGGCCACATACAGAATAATGAAAGGATGCAAGGACCACTTTGGTTTTTGTAAAGCAGAAAGTGCAAATACGATATCGGTAGGCTATATGTTTAAAAGAAAACTGCATCTGAGCTTTGTGAAACAGGTGGAAAAGCATATTGGTAGTTTTAGTAGCTGTGCTCATTGCACCTTGTTTTTAGTTGTTTTCTTTTTAAAATTGTCCAATTATTTACACATTCTTCTAAATAATCTTCATATCTTTTATTCTCGTAATATTATGACCTAATTCCTAATAATGAATAAGTGAATTTCTCTTGGAGATCAATGAAGTATCTAATATTTTTTTCTCTTTCACCCCCAACCTAATTTTCCAAGTCTTACTTTATTTTGTTTTGTTTGTTTCTAATAATATTGGAATGTTTAAAAAAATAACGAATAATACAATTTATGTTACTAAAATGTAATTATTGCATTATTATTATTGCAACGTTTTAACATTTCAACCTTATGCTACTAAAATGATGTTAGAGTTTCCTTTAGCCTTTTCTCCTTAGGGGCTATCCACACCTTATTATTTGAAACCGGCTTCCAGAGTGGGAAAATCTCAGAATGCTGGCTAGGCGTTGCCGTGTATACAGGGAACCCCACAAACCATGACGTTGCCCTCCTGTCACCATAAGTAAGCTTTGACGACAAACCAACATAATACAATAAGTCAATATTTGGACGAACATCACCTATCCCAGTCAACATTCTCATCATATTTTGTAGTGTTATACTGCATACTGACTCGCAAGTAATTTCACTTTCTGCAAGTCACGAAAAGCGGAAGACGACAGAGGTCTGTGCATGCTATCTTTCTTCTTCTATGGTTTGGAATGTCACATGGCTCCACCCATTGGTCTGTTCACAACACCACATGTAGATGTGCTTGTGTATTACATCATTTTCACTCAGCGATTCCTTCCCGTCTGCATGCAACAATTTACTAATCCGGCACTGTTTTGTCAACCTGCCACAGGCTATATGTTCACACTGCAGATCAATTCCAATTTCTTTGCACATATGTGGACTGTATCTAATTTTCCATGTCAGTGTGAACAGCACAAATTGACTTTGCCAAATGTGATTCAGGTCTCATTTGTATGTGGATATAAATCGGACAAGTATGTGATACGACTGCAGCATAAACGGTCACATTTATTTGAATTACCCGTCATCGAAAGGCGTGTATTTCCGTGCTTCCCAAGACTTTAAAGATAGGAAAAGCTTGGTTTATCGTGCAAGGTTAGGATATAGATACTCACCGACGCAGGCAAAGGTTATTCTCATCCGAAAATATAAATCCATAGTAAAATTCTTGCCATCTTTCTTCTTCATCTTCCTCACGGAATCATCTGGTTGAGAAAATATTGACTCCCGTTGCAGAAAGTCCTTGCAATTGCCTCAAACGCATTAAGGAGAGCATGCCAGTAATGTGCGGGTCGTTACTGTAATGTCGATATCTCCGATACCAGTTCTTCATGCTCCAAAGTCCTGAAACCCAAACAGTGATACTATCGATACTTGAGGGATATGATTTTGTACTTTGTTTTTTCTGGTGTTGTATATTATCTTGGCTACATTGTAATTAAGCCCTACTTCCTCAACATACTAGAGGGTTTAATATAAATCAATAAACTACTATAATGTTTTGTATTCTTTATGCCATCATTTGAAATACTGTACACCACGTTTTCAAATGAACCTTTAGTATTGAATTGGTACCGCAGACACCAGCCGGAATTTGACCCAGTATGGAATCGGAAATGAAATCTATGGTCTCGCCCATCACGGGAGCACACACCACAGCACTCCTTACTGATGCAAACACACGGGAACGTGAGTGATATCGTGCTTCTTCGCATGCACGTCACTTTCCAGATGCTCTGCCTTCATATTACAAGTCGCATTTGTTTGGTAATGTGAATTAATTTTAAACAAAAAATCAGAATCATACCCTGCAGTGTGAACATAGCCTTGGGTTACAACTTTTTTTCTTAATATTTGGACTTATTGCTCATTTTTTCATTTTTGCTGCTGCTGTTTTTTTTCAACTTTTCTGGCTAAGTTACATTTTTAACAGCCATGGGCCCGCGGCCAGCACTTTGGACACCCCTGACTAAGTGATTAAAAACATAATACATTTCCGTCTGTAATGAACAAAAAACACTAAACAGCATGTGCACTTGCTTTACGACTTTCCATGTGTCATCAATTGCCATTTGCACTGTGGGAAAAAACTACCGTGACTTGTGATCCACAAACATAGTTCAAAACAAACAGACATGCAGTGTGCAGCTTGATCTTGTTTTGCTTTGAATGATTCTTGGTAGCAAGAATAACTGCAGCACTCCGTGTAAAATGGATTGTATTAAGAGTGCGCAATCTACAGAAAGCAAACGTGGCAGTGAGAGACACAAAGATGATCACAGTTCTTCTCACGTTTCCAAATGGTGTCATTTCCAAATGCTACAGCCGGCTCCTCCAAAACGGTCTCCCTTCACCTCTCATAGACGCTGTTCTCTCAGACCCTTCATGACTAACCCACCTCCGTCCCAGATGATGGAGAGCAAGGAGAAGTAAGTAGAGGATGCACTTATATTTGATATTGGTGAAGATGAAAACCCCCATCTTGAATTAACAAGTAACCTGGAATAGTTAGAAGAGGGCACTTTATTCCATCTAGAAGGAGGTAGTTTTGGATGATTGTTTAATTTAAATGTGAAAAATGTCTTTATATAACTGTATAAAATGTCTTTATATAACTGTATAAAATGTCTCTATATAACTGTATAAAATGTCTTTATATAACTGTACTGTATACCGTATGCCTTCTGCTCTATACCTGGATAGCCTCCCACCTTCACATTCAATTTAACAATTTACCAGGGACATTTCTTTTTTTACAAGAATTAGGTCAAAATAGGAAGACAAATATTTGTAATCTAAATATTTTTTATATAAGTTTTGTTATACTAACTTTTGTTATATTAAATAATTTTAGAAGCATAATGTTGAAATAATAAAAAACTTTTTATAAGTCCTACAAGCATAAAATGGCAATTTCTGGAATCTTAGTTTAAAAAAATATTAGTATTGTTATGTATTTCTTCGTATTCATATTATTAAAGTTATAATATTATGGAAATAAAGTTGAAATATTACAAGAAGAACATTCAAAAGCAAAAGCTGAAACAAATGGAATACAAAACAGCTGTAATTATTTAGATATTAAGAGAGAAAAGTTGCAGTCTGACCAGAAACAACTTTTACGAGATTTACTAATGTTATGAGTAAGTAAAGTCATTTTAGCAGCATAAAATTTAAATATAAAATATCTCTATATATGTTCATTTATAAAAGGTGTACTATTATGAGAAGCAAAACCAAAAATAAAATAAAGTTTAAGTTTTCATCTACATCACAAAAAAATATAAAAAAATATCTAAATTTGTTGGTTTCCAAAATATCAATGTGGCCCTAGGTGGAAAAAGTTTAGACACTCCTGTGTTTCAAAAATCACAATTATTAAAATGTGCTGATCCTTCAAAGCGCTAAAATGATGCATAAAGCAAACAGCAAGCAGTTACCAAAGAATGTCATACAATTTTTCTCAACAAGAGAGGAGAAATATGATCTTAGGAATAAACTCAAAACACAAATATGCAAGAACACCACTAAAAACCTTTAGTGCTTTGGTATGTGGAATCAAACTATGGAACGGATGAAGTAAAGAAGTAAAACAATGCTCTACAATGAGTGACTTGAAGAAACATTACAAACAGTTTACAAAATACAAGGAAGAAGAGTCGTGAAATATTGTGTACATCCAAGGCCATAATACTTCATTCCTTGGAGAGTCCATTTTCTGTCTGTTGACTGTCAACGCTATGTTTGTTACTACCACCTTATACTTATAATAGGAACTTTTCATCCTAGTGAGAACATTGTCTGTACTACAACAACGGTTTGTTACAATTCTTATACACCACTCATCACTATTATTCATTATTCATCCGGACGGCAATATCATTTATTTACCATGACAAGGACTACTATTTAACATAATGTCACATTACCTTACTTATGCATACAAACTTAGTACCTGCAGGAAGTGTGCAAATGTATTGAAATAGGGGAAAACCTACAGGGGTAGGATTTATTAAGCTTGGCTTCTTCCGACTCCTGTTGGACATGTGGAACTGTCAAGTGCATTAAGGGATTTATTCCAATGTCATTTACATGCATGTTCAAATCAAATTAAACCATTACAAGGTACACAACATTCACACACCAAAGAAGCTTCGATGTCTAACAGAGAAAACAGTAAAACCATGGTGCTCGATTTCTATATATGATGTTTTTCCTGTTGAAATGAAAGCCATCTGAACTATACATACAGTAAGTGCATGCGTGTACTTGTGCAGTCTTGCGGTGCCTGCATACGTGTGAGATTTGGTAGCACGACATGCTACTCTGGCATTGCTAATATGTCCGCTTCACGCCCACCTTGTGCCGAGTGTAGCAATGATTCACTCTGCCGTGTTGGCGGCGTAATTGGGGACACATGCATTATTGGAACCCCAGCACTGCAACTTTTGGTCAAAGAAAAAAGATCAAATACTCTCACAAGAGGATCTTTCCTTAATATGGAAAGACGCGAGAGCAAAGAAAAAAACATCTAAATCACAATCTGAAATGGGGCCAGCCATGCAGCAAGAACATATGGAACATGTTTACAGTAATATTGCTGGTTCCTGATGTCATCATGGCAATTCTCATCAGTATCGCATAATCCCTTTTCTCTTCTATGTCTTCTCTGCAAAGCAGGAACCCACCCTCATACTTAACTTGATTTCCTCCATCTATCCCACCAGCCTGTTGTGCAGACAGTGAGAGCTCCCTTCTGAAGACATCACGCAGAGCACCGAGGCCATGAAGGAATTAAGGCTGATTCATACTAACGTAAACAACCATCCCTCCAGAGGGTGAAAAATGATCTGTGAGGCTGTTGAACATTAAGCTTTTAAAGCCTTAAATATGTTCTCCGTAGTAAAAGCAGTCACCTCCTTTGTGAGAGCACACAAGTGAAGTATTTCACAACTGAAGAGGAGTTTAGTCTAAGTGGCAAAATGATGGAAATCTTGATCTAAATCGCCACTAATGACTTCAGATACTATTTTCAATCTGTCAGATGGTCAGCTAAAACTGGACTCTTAATTCCACCATGAATGTGAAATTGCATGCTTCCAGTGTTGTGGGAACAGTTTGGGGGAAGACCCTTTTCAGGGCACAAAGCACGGTCCATAACATCATTTGTTGGTGTGGAAGAACTTTAGATTCCACCAAACATAGTTCTGCTCACATTAGAGAAGAAACCGAGATATCATGTCTATGCAGAGACAACATTGTGTGTTGTCACGTTGTCAATCAGTACATTTCCATGCACAAGATTAGTCCCACCCACAATGCTCCGGCTTGTTTTCGGAGAGCTCGCCGCTCGTAAAACCTGGCAACACGTCTCAGCTGCCAGTGGCTACAAATACGCATGCAAAAGCTTTATGTGAGCCGTCCAAGTGATGATGCAAAACAATTACCTGCCAGACACAACTGTTGCCCTCTATTCAATTCATGCCGAGCATCTTGACACCGGATGGCTGCACAGAAACAATACAAGTTGCCGCAGTGTGATGGCTGCTTTTTTTCATTACGTTTGGCTTCCTCCATTCACATGTACTTTATGTCTTTAATAGCCACTTGATGCAATATTTTTTTGTGCACGTAAACGTACTGAGTGTGTGTGTGTTTAAATTGTTGCTCCAGGCGGTGCCAGGCTCCACAACTGATGGCTGAGCCGCGTTAGCTCTGTCTGTGTATTTTGCAAGCCTTGCTGCTGGCAACAATCACCCATGGCTAGTGCTTCATGGGATAGAGATGAATGAACTTCAGGAAGCAAAATTAATAAATAATCATTGCAATCTGTTCGGCCCTCCCTCTTTATTATTGCTTGTATTTAAGTATAGAGGTGGGGTACTTTTGACCCAAATATGAATGTAAAGAAAACCTGTAAACATCTGTTTCATTCAACTGTCCACATAAGGTGGACTAAAAACTAACGTAAACTCTCATATCATAACAAACTACACAGAGTTCAAGTCATATGTGAAATGACACAAAAGAGTGAATACACAAGTAGCGCCCTAAAATTACACTGTAGAGATAATCCACACAGGAGGTTAACAATGCCTTGCACACAATCAGAAATGCTGTTTATTGTTTCTCTGCTTGACCACAACGTGATTGCCGTATACTTTTTTTTGCAGCCAACACACAGTGGTGATGCCAGATAGCCTCTGTGATCCAGAATCCACTTGCTTTGATTGTTCGGACAAAATACTTTTCTGGCCACCAGCACTGCTATTCCTGTAGCACGCCTGAGGTTGAGCGGGACGGTCAGCACCAAAGCAAATCAGAGTCGCTGATGAAAACCTCTAGGTCAGAACTTTGATTGATGGGGAACTTATTTTGGAGAATATTTGAGCAATTTTTCATAGTTTAATTTCAGGCTATGCATCTTGCAGCGGTGACCACAAGTGGCAGTTGAAGGACTCCGATGCTCATTTCTGCTTGACAGCTAAGAGAACAGTGTTAAACTCCAACATGGGCCACATACTAAAAACATCAAAGGGTTTTTTTGAACCAACCCATGTAGATAAGCAAAGACGTTTAAAAAAATATATATATATATTTAAGGAAAAAAACAGCCTGCATGAAAGCATATTATTAGTATGAATGAACTTTGTATCCTTATGAGCTTTTCTGCTCTTTTTTATTGTATTTTGTAAAAACATTTACACTTTCTTCTCATACATTTTCTTAATCTTTTAAGATGTTCATATATGTATACATATATACATACATATATATATATATATTATATTTTGACTTTTACTCAAACCAACTTTACTAATTTTGTTAATTTATTCTTTGCTTTTATTCTTTTATTGTTTGTTTCTCATTATATTACAACTGTTAAAAATTACATTTTTAATTGGCGTTATTTAAATGTTATGCTATTTTTCCCTTAATGACTTCCTTCCCCTTATATTTTGTCCTCATTTTTACCTGCTCTTTTTTGCAAGTATGCCGCTGTTTTTTTTTAGTTTAGTTTTTTAAATTGTATTTTTAGAATATGCAAATACAATAAAGGTCGTAAATGTCCCCCGTGCCGCACTGTGGACGCCGCTGCTCTACAGTAATGGGAGTAAACGACTGTATGACTACTATGCCAATATGGTGATGAATACCCTTTCTCACTGATGTGACAGAAAATAAGCGACCAACCAGAAACAGGCAATGTGTTGATGCTCTGACTGCAATAAGTACAATGTCAAAATGAGGTTAGCATTTCTAACATACTGTACCATCTGCACAGTATATGATGGCAAATAAAAATATATATTGCGTTAAAAGACTTTAGAAATAAAGGATTTTTAATTTTTGCTCACATATCTATATCTACAGTACAAAAAGTGGAAATCTAGTCCCTAGCTCATAAGTGCTTATTTTTGATGAAAAAGTGTGTTACCAGGCATTTTTACCTTAGACTACTTTGCGTATCTTAAGTAATGTGAATACTCAAATCGGAGATATACCAGCTAAAATGAGAAAAAAAAGTAGCAACAAAAATGTTCTGCTAAAGAAACAAATCACAATTTTTTTAATTATTACGGTTATTTGAAATAAATATCTCAGACTTCAGTTCACATTTTACTTAAAATAAGAAAATACATCTTTAGACAGGTATTTTTAGTAAAAAAAAAAAAAAGAACTGTTGAGTAGACATCAGGTTTCTTTCCGATATCCGAAATGTGTTGTCCTGCAATCATTACAGACACTGACTAGCGATATCGATATTGGTTCTTGGCTCTTCCCTCCAAAAATGGTCAGATCACATCTTATGTAGTAACCACATTATGCTTCTTTCACTGTGATGCCACTGGATGCATTTCACAAATTAACACTGTGTGTGCAAAACAAAAGAAATACTGCAATACGCAATGTATGTTACAGCAAAAGTGCCACATTTATTTCAAACATTTGTCTCAACAAAACAGTCATTCAAAAAATACGTAATTACCAGTAATCAGCTAAAATAACATGTTTTCCTACCATCGACAAAGAAGACTCATTAGTTTTACCAAATTCCAAAATCACAAGAATTCAATTGAATAATGTTAGCAATAATAACACTTGGAAATCTGCACATTTCTATGTGGCACAAACATCTGTGTAAGAACAAAGTGCAGAGTAAGAAACTCTGGACTAATAAAATCAATGAAATTGTAAACTGGGCTCATTCCGCATATCACACATAATGTATTGCATTAGAAGTACTAAAGGAAACACCCTACTCCCCTTCAGCAGTGCTTTACAAGCTTTGCCAATTGTATATTTACAATCCAAAGGCAAAACGTGGAAATAATTCCAGATTATATATACATTATATAGCAAGCTTGTTGTTGCGTAGAGCCCTCGCGTGCCAACGATCAATATGGACCGATAGATCAGATCTTGCTTAGATTTCCACTTTCGACCATTCACACGCATATTCATACCTACAGTACGGACAATTTAGAGTCGCCAATTAACCTAACATGCGCGATGTTGGAATATGGGAGGAAACCAAAGTACCCAAAGAAAACCCACGCGCACACAGGGAGAACATGCAAACTCAGAAATGGCAACCAGAGAGTAAAACCCAGATCTCCCAGACTGTGAGGCATGCTACCCACTAGGCCACCATGCAGCCCTTCCACATCTTCAAAAACAGCAGTTATCAGCTATTCTATACAAAGTCATCCCATGGCTACGTAGATTGTTTCAGCACAACTTTGTCTGTACACAAAACGATACCAAAGGTGCAATTAAAAAAGTGTTTTGTCGTTTTTACGAGCTTGTTGTGTAACGTGTTCCTACTTCAGCACCACCAACAACAACAGCACCATAAAGAAAGTTCAGTGGCTCAGTGCTGCTCTGACTCCTTTTACATTTCCCTCACATCACAGTGTTTTTTCTTGGTTGCTTGGGAACACAAATATAACTGCACTCGTAGCCAGTGCAACTAGAAAGGAAGAAAGCGCTTGCACCCAAGAACAATAACTCTATCTTGATGAGAAATCAGTATCTGCTATGAGAAAGAAGGAACTTGAAACCGAATTTGCTTCTCTAAGGCTATAAATTCCCCTTCTCTGTATTTTTAGATGTGACTTTTTTGTCTCTTTTTATACATTTGCCAGTTTTATAGTAGAGTGGCACTGGCTACATGCTTGTGGGGCTTAAGTAATCTAGTGGCCATCTATTAAAAAGACTCCGCTTTTCTTCGTTTGGTTGTTGGGCCGCGTGGAAACCCTGAAATAACTTCCAAGCCATTCCACTGGCCAGAGAATGTAGTTTTTTTTTTGTCAAGGTCATTGCACGGACAATTCTGCTGGTGCTCCTTTGCTGTCGGGAAAGAAGACACAAAAGCAGACATCACTTGTGGCTATGAAAACACAAAAGCAGCAACTGTACCATCCGTGATTCTCCGACCTTTCATTAGCAGCGGAGTGACAGTGAGGCAAGACAGCTGGCCAGGGGAGAAAATGAACAGTCACTGAGATTATGAATAGTCCTTTGTGTTTAAGTATGAGAGTGGAGACCGTTTTTAACAAAGTTCCCCTTTTTGGGAAGAAAGTGAAAAATCAGTTACATAAAAAGCAACAACTTCAAAGTGGAGAGGAGCGAGTTCAATTCTAGGGAATTCTATTCAAGCGGTTGGGTGCTACAAGGATCCTCCATTGGAATCCACACTTGAAAACAAAGTGTGTCTTTTATGAGGCCTGCTGTTGAATCACTTGCACATGAGGGCAAGAACAACAAAGTTGGTTCAGCAGAGACATGACAGAAAGGGAAGGGAAGGCTAAATAATAACGCTGTTATTATTTAATATATGGAGGTTGGAGAACTGTCCAGATGTTATTATGGGCCGACTCAGGTGAAACAATGCCAATCGTGAGACATTGTGAAACTGCACAATGCAGAGGCACAAGCCCAATATGTTCACGGTGTGGACGTTTCGTCTTGTGATTGCAAATTTGCAACGGTTGTAACGTTTTGTTACGTAACGCAGTTCCATCTAAATAGTACCGCTGACTACTAATGAGAAACAGGTATTGTTGCCCCAGTGTTCCGGCAACCGCAGAGCAGCTGCACACCCCGCCAAGCAGGAAACAGAAAGAAGAGCACATAACTGAACAAGACGTAAAAACTAAACCATTTTTGACAGAAGAACTGCTGCCGGTATTGGTATTGACTGATATTGGTATCGGTAATGAAGTACTGGACAATATCGGATGTCAAAAAGGATCTCCAGATATAAGTGTGTATACTGTATATATTTATATGCTTCTGAATGTTGTTGTTTTTGTTAATGACATGTACAACACCAAGGGAATGTCTGCACGCTGCACAACTCCAACAAATACACAACTCCAAATCTATACGAGTATTGATTAGACTCAGTTTAGTTTGAAGTGTGACAAGCAGAAACCCGTACCCAATGTCGGCATTACACTGAAGCAGTGATTTTCAATTCATTTCTGTCATGCCCCCACAGGGGCAGAACATTTTCCACGCCCCCCTGGTGTGAAATAGTCATCCCTCCATTTCTTGTGGCTAATTGGTTCCAGACCCAATAGTGATGAGTGAATTTCTATTTATGAGCTTATAAATATGGTTTCCAACATGATTAGATGTTTGTGGGGATAAGCTGTGGAATAGTCTAGGACACGAACAAAAGCTATCTCAGAGCATTCGTTGGTTTAAATGTTTATATAAACAAAACGTCTTGTTACAACACAGAGATGTGGAGGCTTAACTATGTTCATGTTGATGGACTTTATAGTACTTGGTTTTCTCTTTCTGGTATTTTTATGACTTTTTTTTCTCCAATGCTAATATTAATTTATTTGTTTTGACTGAAGAGAATACGTTAACATTGAATTGGTGCATCTTGAATACAGAAAGTGAATATGTGTACTAGTAATTGATGTGAGATGTAGAGGGGGTGGGATTGAATAAGCTCTGCTTCTTCCTGCTCCTTTTCCAACATGTGGAATTGTGAATTGTGATGTGAGGCACTTCAAGTAAATGTGCGATAATTCAAATCTGCAATAAAAGCCTGTTGTTCCGACAATCAAGTACAGCGTTTGTGTGTCTCAGCAAATCTTATGGTAACATTACAGACAATTAATAACTAGAGTGTAGAACACTATGTCTCTATAGGTGTATTTTTGTTCATTTAGCCATTGTTATGCCTGAAAATGCCTACTTTTAGCAAGAAATACATAGCATTTCTTGATAAATTTAGCCATTGTTATGCCTGAAAATGCCTACTTTTAGCAAGAAATACATAGCATTTGCTTAAATGTACATAAGTTTTTACTAATAATAGGCCATATTCAACCACAAAACAGCCCGATATTTGACAATCACTGCATTCAAGGATTTGTCGTGAATTTTGGCTTGTATCTAGCTAATATTATATAAAACACTTTCCTTTACCACAGTATACTTGATTTTATTTGCTTTTTTAATTCAAATGTCAATGTCAATTGAGAACAAATTCTCACCACTGACAACTACCAACCAGGCTTTAAATCTTGCGGTGATCTAATCCCTCCAGGCCACCACTGCAGCTTTGCACGTGCAGCTGATTTTTGTTCAAACAATCGTAGAAATTATTGCAAGTATGACTGTCTAGGGACATGTTGTAATCAAGTTTTTTTTTCAAACTTTTTCTGTCCAGGTCTGATTTAAAACAGGTTCCTCCAGTAGTGCACCGCATTGTGTTTGTGGTATAAAACATATTTTAACATGTACTTTACTCTGAAGTGCAGAAAGCCAAGTATTTTTTAGGACAATATGATGAAGTAGTGTAATAATTATATAACCGCTGCGTTGAATCTCTATTTGACATGTCTTAACTTAGAAAAAGGAACATGCTTATTGACCCCACATATTCAGCTACAGACCGCTTGCATGCACAGGAAACTAAAATAACATTGATTAGGGCGAACGCCTCTGCCAAGGTTAAACTGCCCTGCTGTCCTCAACAATATAAACAATAAACTTAATCATCAGACTTGCTTGTCTAATAATAGTTAGCAGACTATCATCTGGTCCAGAGATTGAGTCAAGACTAGGGTTTTATCATCTGCTCCACAGAGAATGAATCAACAATGAAGTCCTGATCTGATTTTTTGGACTCAGATCCGATCCGATTTTGAGTCCAAATCTGATACTTTGACGATGTTATTATGAATTATGGAGCTGGAAATATATTTAGCAAGTAACTAAAGTAAACCCCAAAACACACCTTTATGAGGCATGTTTCATTACATTTAGTATTGATGTAAATCCACAATGTTGTGTCGTGATGGCAGAACATTCATTCATTCTACAACTCGGCAAAACTCCCCGTTCTCCACAACGGAGGCGGGCCGGTTGTATGGAGCAATACATCTGACTACCTTTTCAGTGATTGGCTTTTCGTTATCGTTTGGATATTTGATTTTCCTCCGGATGGCCAGAGTTTGTTGCTTTGGCGTAGCAGCCTTTTCGTCAGTGGCCTTGCTAAACGCTTTGTACTTCGTTAAGTCTTCACACGACCGATCGAATTTTGTGGTATTGCGTGCAACTCTGCTAGTACCACCCCTGGAAATTGTCATTTTGCACACATTCCAAATGGCTAAAGGATCACTGTTCATTTACAATGCTGAAGTACTTCCACGTGGCTATTTTTCACAAGATATGCCCCAAAAGTTAACCGGCTTTGCTCAGCCCATGTGCCAAACCACTGCATTCACACACAGTACCAAGAGTTGGGACCAAATATGATGTGAAAGAAAAACTGGAAAAATAGAGTATAGTAGTAAATCTGTACAGCGTGGGAGACATTAGATGATGCATTCAAGGCGTACCGAACAAACAACATAAACGTACAAAACTGTGGAATTTCTTTTTTGTCTTGTCCAGCATCATAACAGCTGAATGGGAGTCAAGCTGCCTTTAAATGCTGAGCAAAATTTATTTGCCAAGGGAGACTTCATAATCCAAATGAGTCTCCCTTAACATTTGACTGCGTTTATTATGAATTTTTTTTGCGTCACATTTTGATGCCAGACCTCACCTGAAAAGGGACGGGTGGAGGGCGGGGTGGGGGATATAACAAAGGGTGCAGAAGAACCTCACAAACATATTTCAACCATATTATAAACAACCGTAATAATCAAGATTTCCGCAACAACCAGAACAGTCACAGAGCAAAATGAGCAAAAATACAGGGAAAAAAAAAATAATAATAATGATACTAATATATATATATACACATATATATAAATATATATAGACATACACACGCACACATATATGTGTATAGTGTATTGTTCAAGAGGTTCTGTTTCTTTTCTCGTTGTTTTTCTTGTATGTTTATCATTATTAGTAAATATGTATGTATGTATGTATGTGTGTATACATATATATGCACACTGTATGTGTGTGTATGTATGTATGTATGTACTGCATGGATATGTGTATGAGCACAGTATGTGTATGTATNTATATATATACACATACATACATACACACATATTTATACATATACACACACATACATACATACATATATATACATATACACACACATACATACATACACACACACACACACACACACACCGACACATATACATGTATATACACAAACACCCATATATATGTATATATACATACGTACATTCGTACACGTATACATACACATACTGTGCACATACACATATCCATGCAGTACATACACACATACATACACACACATACAGTGTGCATATATATGTATACACATACATACATATTTACTAATAATGATATACATACAAGAAAAACAACGAGAAAAGAAACAGAACCTCTTGAACAAAGACCATCCAAATGACACGTGCAACAAATCTACATTAAATCTACATTAGTCTGCAGTGACAGGATAACCGCATCAGAGCGAAACAGAGAACAAGGAGATGTTCGAGGTGAACACAGCAATGCATCCTAAACCACACTCCCTCCAAAAGCGAGGGTCCGACTAGGAAGACGCCAAAACATGGCCCCCCAGCAGGCTCGCCACAGAGGGGAAGGCCCGCCCCCGCCCCCAAGAGGCAACCGGAGTCCACTCTGAAGAGGTGCAAGGTAGACCCGGCTGGATGCCACTCGGCAGCCGAGCAAGGACCACAGGGGGGGCCCGGGCGCCAACCGCCGGAACACCTGCCGGGGGCCGGCCAGCTTCGGGCAAGCAGGACAACCGCCCCAGAGCCCCCGGGCCCAGAAGCCACCCAACCCCCCAACGCAGGGGCCATACTCAACACCCCGTCGCCTTCCCCTACGCCAGAGGCAGGCGCCCGTAGAAGGCCTATGGGCCTATGGGTCTATGGGTCTATGGGTCTACCCCCCCTCCCCCCCGTGACCCATCCACCCCACCCCCAGTGCACACACCCCAGCCCAGTACCCACACCAAACCGTGTTCCCACACTCACACATGCCAACACGCATACACCCACACACCTACATTTTCACATAGGCACCTAGATGTGCCACGCCCCCAATGCAGCGAACAGCACCACCGCGAGCTCCCCCGAGACACGGGGCCATACCACTATACCCGGGCACCGGAAAATCCACAGAGTCCGACACTCACGCACACACGCACGCACGCACGCAAGCAGGCACTCCTCCCAGCACTGTCGCCGACTGAGATCCGGAGCCGAAACATCCCCTCCCCCCATCGCCCCCCCCGCCCCAGGAAGCGTCCAAGAAAACAGGGGTGTAATAGGACCCTCTAATCCCCGCCTCCCCACCCTACTAAAAGTGTTATGAGGTGTGAGATGTGTGTGTGTAGGCAGTTAAAATTGAGGAGCCGAAACTGCGTGACACCATAGGCAGAACCACACAGCCGGCTGAGCACGGCTAAGTAGCTCTGCCCACCCTGTGACACGAGTCCCGCCACCCCAAAAATGAATGTGAGGTGTCTGTGAGTCTATGTATAGTGAATAAGTGTAATTAAAACTGGGGAGTTTGCGGCCCACAGGGCATGACAAAAAGAGGTCATGTTTGTGATCCCCCCTGCCGCACCCCCATGGAGCAGAGGACGAGCCAGAGGACGAGCCATTGGGCAGTAGGCACCCTTGTTTCCCGGGACCCACCGCGGGGCAGGGGCCGGCAGGAGGCGAGGCGAGGCCACAGACGCCCAGTGACCACAGTCCGGGAGCAGCCTCACCCAGATGTCACACACTAGCCACCATGCGCACCACTGTAGGAGACTCCGGCGGACCACACCTCTGCCATTCCCACCCCGTATCCGAGAGGAACCCGGGCAACACACCCCACCACTCGGAGAGGCAGCAACCCTCCAGGCACAATCACACACCTAATCCCCCACCACTGCCCGCAGTGCCCACACCCCTGTTGAATCCCCTGCACCCAACATACGACATACAACATACACACAAACACACTGGCACACACCTGCACTCGTGCACACAAACCCACACCCGCCCAACCCCTTGCACACTCCCCCAACCCTGGTCCTCCCAGGCACCAATCCGGCACGCGCCCCCATCCACCCCCGCAGCAGCGAGTCCGGGCCAACCCAGATGCCGCCGGGGGTCAGATAGGCCCCCACTCCCATAACCGGGTAGAGGCAGCCCCCGGAACCCAGGGCCCAGGAGTGCCGCCCCACCCACACCCAGCCAGCCGACCCGGGGCCCGACGGCCACGACCCAGGCCCCACCCCACGGTCCCCTGGTCCTCCACCAACTGGTCGTCTTGGCACCAGACCTACCCCAGCCTCTATAGAGATAAAGGCTGGGGTAGCCCGCTGGGGCTCTGGGCCCGCAGAGCAGCGTAGCCCAGCGTAGCCGGGGACCAGAGTGTATGAGTTGGTCCAATTGATTGTTTAAAGAGCTAGACATTGTCTCACAAGAGATATGATCTAATAAAAGGCTCCTAAATTGGTTCATACTTAGATTGGCTTTTGTTTTCCAATTCATGAGAATAGTTTTCTTTGCGATGCATAACGCAGTAAGGACCATACAGAGGTGTTATTATCGATATTGATGCTAACTAAATGGCCGAGTAAACACCATGTGGGGTGTGCTGGAATATTACATCTGTGGAAAACTGTGGAATTTCTAATTGTACATTATTTTTGGAATAAAACAATGGACCATATTTCCAACATTTACATCCATTTACATACAATTCGATGTATGTCATTTTAGAATCGGATTGTAACCGAATGCATATCAAATTGTCTTTGATAGAGATTGTCAAGAGATAGAAAAATTGTCTTTGATAGAGATTTAGGGATTTACAACCCTAGTAGTACTGTATATGAAGAGTAGAATTTTTATGACTTATATATGATCTTCCCGAATAACCCGTCAAATTTATTGTTTCTATACTTAAATTTAATTTTATGACTTACTGTATATTGTAGGGTGTGGCCGCACGGTGCTCGAGTGGTTAGCATGTTGGCCACACAGTCAGTACATCTGGATGACCTGGGTTTGAATGTTATGTCTGTAATCTCTGTGTGGAGTTTGCATGTTCTCCCCATGCAAGTGTGGGTTTCCTTTGGGTACTCCGGTTTCCTCCCACATTCCAAAAACATGCATGTTAGGTTAATTGGCGACTCTAAATTGTCTATAAGTATGAATGCGAGTGTGTCTATACAAGCCCTGCGATTGACTGGCAACCAGTCCAGGATGTATCCTGCCTCTCGACCGATGTCCGCAGGGATATGTCTCAGCATACTCGCGACCCTAGTGAAGATAAGCGGCATAGAAGATGGATGGATGGCTAGACATCATAGAGCACTTGTGCAGACCGTAACCTTATTTGACATTGCAGGGATGCAAAGCTGCAAAATATCACGACATTTCAACCTGCAGACAAGCTCCATGGTTCTGAAACATTGGGAGCCGAAGGGCTCTACGTAAGAGCTGAGGGGTATCTTCTCATTCTGTCTGATCTTTCCATTGCACACACGCACTTTATTACTTTTCACTATCTTAAATGGCTATCTATGCAGCCAAATCCAGCTCTGTGTTGTTCTTTTGGCTGTGCAACTAATCCATTCTCTTGACAGGCCCTCCTCCTGTGAGTTAGTTTATACATTAGCTTTAATTTAATTGTAAAGTCAATGTTTTTGTTATAGAGTTCAAGTGGCCAAGATATACAGTATATTCTTTTGCTGCTAAACACTTAGCTCTTCTCCTCCATTCATGGAAGATGCAAACTTGATCGACACAGGACTATGTACAGGGTCCCATTTTGCAGTATAGCTGGTAATGTGTTTGCTCTTTTTTCAGTGCTTCTGAATGAGTAAAATGATTTTTCTCATGTGACCTCATAAGCAGTGGTTTCCTGCCAAAAAAAGGCAGCCAAACCTAAATGATCTTTGCTGACCTCAATAGGAAAATCTGACGTGCACATTTCATGTGATAAGGCGTTGTCATGAGCGCTTATGAATGAGCACCACATTCTTTATGCCTGCCCCCATGTTACAGGGCCTTGTGTTTATTTGACTCTATAATCTTCAATCTGCCAGGAAACCTCACTATATTGGCCAGCGTAAGCCAGAAGAATCTTATTTTAACCATGTAGGGGTCATGCAAGGGGAGAGAACGGTCTCAGTCCTACCCAAGCCAGAGCAAAACCCAATAAAGCAATATTTATTTCACAGTGTTATTATACATTGATCACATTTATTTTATACTGTGCAAAAGAAAAAAAATAGCTAATTCAGGTCTCCCTGCTCATGAGTTTCCAAATTAGGCTAATCAAATGACTGGCTGCTGCTCAGAAAAAGTATCATGGGTGGCAAAAAGAAGGGAAAAAAATTACACTTAATTAGACTTAATATTTTCAAAAGAAAAATAATAAGTTAAAAAATTATTCATAACTGGAAAGCCATGTGAAGTACTAAGCCCAGAGAAAACCAGAGAAAACAACTGCAGCTTTACTGAAAGTTAATCTTGTAAGTCACTAATTGAGTGGCTCAGATTGTTGGCCGCTACCATTAATCGTTTAGTCTTTCATTGATGCAATCTACACTGTAGTGGACCAAACTCCATCCCAGAATAAATTGGTCATTGCAACAGTCATCGTTTACCGCACTTCAAGTCCAACTGATTTGCACAAAACTTCCAGTAGTTGGCAGTAAACTTCCCCCCCCCTCGGAGTATATGCGAGTGTGGATAAGCGGCATAGAAAATGGATGGCTGGATGAATGGATGGGTGTGCATTTAATGATGGAATACGGCGCTGTAGGGTGGAACCCGCTTATCGCGACACCCCTCGGACTGGCTGACTGACATAAGCGGTTGTCGACGTAGCTGTAATCAAAACCGAAATGACCACCACACTGACTTGGGACTTTCACCAGTTAACTGATCGGTGCCAACTACCTCGACAACCTGTCTCATAGTGAAAATGGTAAAATGGTAAAAATGTCGACTGACAACGGTGACAACACCGGCGCCGCTACAAACTAACGAGCTGGCAGACGTCGCTGCTATCTGCACCGTGACAGTTAAGTTCCCCGACTGTCGGCAACACAACACACGCCAGTGACACAACACGTGACAGAGTATTTCCACGGGGTGGTCGTCATCGAGACATCCAGTTTCTCAGTAGTATTTCAAATCAGGAGGGTGCAAAAACTGTCCCCTGCAGGGGCCGTGACGGAAAATCCATGAGGATCACTGCTGTAAGATATACAGTACTGTTTTGTAGACACCCAAAAAAGGCTGACATTCATTTTACACTTTTCGTTACTTCCTTCTGATAAAGAAATACATTTTGAAGCTTAATTTGTGACGTGCACATGTGCACACAATATGAGTCAAGTTGTCACACTGATTTAGTAGGGAATAATATGTGTAGAAGTGTTCTTTAAATGTTTGTTTTTTTTTTGTCAAGGAAAATATACACCAGTGGATAACCCAAGTAGAAAGTACAAAGTAGTAGTAGTAGAAAATGTACAAGCAGAACTACTTCAAGGTACTGGCGTGGGTGAGACAAAGATGAATTCAAGTCAAAAAAGGCAAAAAAGTCAGACAACGTGAACGTAATACAGTCCAGAAACTATAAGTTACACATAATTAGAGTGCGGCTGTAATCTACACCCATTCCTTCACTCGCCCATAACACTTTATCCGGTAACATAAGAAAACCTGAACCATTAAAAATCTCACTATGTATATATCTTTGCCAACGCCACATGTTACAGGGCCCTAAAAAAAGCTTTGGTCCGTTGTGTAATGTTGGGTATCATGGATTTGTGGCATGCAAACACAGGTAGTAGGGCAATAAAAACAGTCCGAGGACTTCCAGAGTCTGGCCCAGAAGAGTACAGCAGGGGCCATGAATGTTGTTTCAAGGAGCCTTGAGTCCCCTGCTAAAAAGCACACCCTGAATATTAACTGGTGTTGCTGGAAGCCTTTTTTTTTTCTAATTGTCCATGTGTGTATTTGGTGTAATGCTGCCATGTATGCAGGAACACCATAGCTGTTCCCAGGATTGCAGTATGTAAGCTTTTTTTCAACCCCCGTTTTGCCTCAAGTGACAACAGCAAGCAGTGGCAGCCACTCAGCAACCTGGACAGTCCCCCACCACCGCTGTGGTGGTGCAGTCCCATAAAAAAAAACACCCCTTAAATTTTAACTGGCTGACAAAAACCTGATTGCCACATGCACTACTGCAGGCCCCAATCAGGTTTTTATGACTTATGTGACAGCCTCAGGAGTGAACCATCAGATCATCAGGTGAGAATCAAAAGGTCAACTCATTGAGCACCCTCCCTCTCGTTCATCATTATCATTTCGTTAAATAAAAATGTGAAAGAAAGTTACTTCAACATTTAGTACTATATTACATGCTGTAACATACCTCTATTTCCTTTAATTGAAACTATATATATTATATACTGTATATCATGGCTGTTAAAGTTAACAATGCATTTTTTTGACATGTGACTAACATGCGCATGGCCTGTTTGACCGCCCCATATTTAAAGTTTTATTTATAAAAAAAAAACAATTTAGTTATAATTTAGTCATGTCGTTTTCATTCATTCATTCATTCATTCATTTTCTGTACCGCTTATCCTCATTAGGGTCACGGGGATGCTGGAGCCTATCCCAGCAGACTTTGGGCGAGAAGCGGGGTACACCCTGGACTGGTCGCCAGTCAATCGCAGGGCACATATAGACAAACAACCATTCACACTCACATTCATACCTATGGACAATTTAGAGTCACCAATGAAGCTAACATGCATGTTTTTGGAATGTGGGAGGAAAACGGAGTACCCGGAGAAAACCCACACACGCACGGGGAGAACATGCAAACTCCACACAGAGATGCCCAACGGAGATTTGAACCCAGGTCTTCCAGATCTCCTGACTGTGTGGCCAATGTGCTAACCACTCAGCCACCGTGCGGCCCCATGTCGTTTTCAGTCAGTCCTATTAAGCCAGTAGTTCCCAAATTTTTTGCCACGCCTCCTTTTCTTATCCCCCCCGAATCAGGGGGGGATATCCCCCGAGTCCCCCCTGACACCCTTATGTGCATTTTAAGATTTGGAGTTGTAAAATTACAGAAACTTCAGTGTATTTTAACGGAGCAAAAAGCAAATGGAACAGAGTCTAAGGATTGGCCCATATCATATTTAGCCAAGTAAACTGAAGCCTAATGTGCGGCTAAAACTATTCATACAGAAAGTTCCATGAAATACAACAAGAAGTGGTGACAACTGAAGCAACCACAGAAGCCTTGAAGTGGGCGGACCCAGACTTGTAATGGAACTGGAGAATACTTCTGACCAATAAATATGTAGTACGGCGCACAAACGGGGGCGACAAAGTCATAGGTGAATCATTCTCAAGTGCGGACACTTTCACTTTGTTCTTTTAAAATCCATCCCATTAGAGCCCAACAGCCACACCCTTAACACTAACAACACCAAACATTTCAGCTTGGAAGGCAGAGAAATAGCAGCCGCTTTACACTCAAGCCCCTTCCGATTGCTGCTGATGACTGAAAATGTGACACTCCAGCAGACGTTCTACAAAACAAAGTCGCTTCTGGAAAACTACCGAAGCAGCAGTCGGATTTGGCATCGCTCTGCATCTTTCTGCCCAAATGCAGAAAGCATTTTGGGTATCGGCGTTACTGGACTGTATGGAAGCAGAAGCCACGACAGGATTCAAACATGGCAACATTGTCGTTTCCCGTCAGAGGCACGCGGATGTGCCGCGGCCAGGAAGCACTGTGGATAATATGATGGAATAACTGACAAAGTCGGGTCATTCCTGTGCAGATTTATGACCAGTGGATGACAGCGTGTGCCAGCTGAGCGCAGGGGAGCAGAATGACTGCATTTTCCAGTCTGATCAAAACTCTGCCAGTCTGTCTTTCTTATTGTCTGGAATTAATTAAGTTTCTGCAACTCTATAAAGTTTTTTCCCCTCCAAAGTTTAATGAACCCTGCAGGCCGATCTAGTCTGGCTTATGTATTTTAGAGAGTTGAATGGCCTGTTGAAAATGTATACAGTGACACAGCTGTCTATTTAATGACGTATGCAAAATATAGGCAAAAATCTTGACACACAGTGTGATTAATTCATCAAAAACAGGTCTAAAATGAAACAGATTGGGTAAAACTGCAACCCAGTTAGGTGTGTGCAGGTCACACTTCGACTTCCACATAAAGCTCCAGTTCCTCTCATATCGTAACAACGATATGACACACAATATTAGTGGTTTTGAACCTTTGACTTTTTCATGACGTCTTATACCATGAAAATGGTAACTGGCCCATACTTAGTCCACTACTCAACAGGCATGCTTGGCAAATTGTCCTGTTCTAGTCCTGGGATGAAATACGCAGGGATTCTGATCTGACCTTACAAATGTTCTTATGTAGGATAAATGGAGAAAAATGTCCCAGATGTATTTTTAAATGTAGTACAAAGAGTGAACGTTCTTGTAGCAACTCCATACGGTACATTATTTTATATTTGCACTCCTTGTCAGTATAACGGCCAGTATTTTTGCCTATCGCATATTGTCTTTTGACATTGCGTATCAAGAGACCAGGAGAAAAAGGAGTGGTTAGATGGAAGCAAAGCTCCATTAAGAGGATGAATGACTCAAAGCCAAATTATTTGTCACAAAGCTCATTCACCTGCACAGTGGGACTTTGGGACTAGGCGGGAACACAGTAGAAAGAGGAAAGTCAAGGAAGCTCGTAAAAGCAACATGAGGCTCTTTAATTTTCACTCTTGCTGTTACTTTTACAAGCGGCTGTGGCAGAGCGGAGGAGCAGGTGAGGAAAATGGGCAAGGTCAAGGCCCCAGGCACCCGCGTTCCTCGCTCGGGCAACAACCGCGCACGTGAGGCAAGTCATTTGTGAGCTTTAACAAGCTAAAAGCGGCAGCGTGTTTTTAACACATCTGCAACGGGCAGTAGGCAGAGTACACGTCAATGCACGTACTTGTGTTAAAATGAACACATTACGTTGGCACATCTGTGAGCTCCAACTTGGTGTTTGTGTGCAGTTCACGCGGTACACACAACACATGTAAAGGCAAGGGAGAGGGTGAATACATACAGTACAGGCCCAAAGTGTGGACAAACCTTCTCATTCACTTGGGCACACATTTCAAGTTTTTGCCATTTTCCGGCCTGACTGGCATTCGTTTCTTAAAGTAATGAAGCCCAATCATTTCTCTTTACTAAGTTGATTGGTTCTCGCTATAAAAAGAAATCCAGCAGTTGTCCAATAGGGCTGCGTATCAACTTCTGCACAACACAGCTGGTGGTCCCAACCTCATTAATAAGGCAAGAACTTCCAGCAAGAAACCCTGACAAGGCACACCTGTGAAGTGGAAACCATTTCATGAAGCAATGAAAAAAGGAAAAAAGCCAAGTGTGGCTGCGTTTTTTTGACACTTAAAAACACAAAGTACATGTAACGTTTTTTTTGTATGTTAGAAAGGGATGTCACGAGACAAGATGACGCATGAGATTGTGTTTTGAGTGCAAGACAAGGCAAGATTTGAACTTTATTTTAAAAAAATAAAATTACTATCAATAAACATGACTTGACAAACAAACTTTTTTTATGCATTTGAGACACAAAACAATGCAGGTGCGTTTTGAGAGGTTTATTGTCCCACAAATGGACTCCCACTTCCATATTATTATATATATTATTATATTGTATTGTATATCATTCACAGTAGCAATGCCATAGCTGCCTTCTGGCTGCCCTGTTATTGCATAACAAGAAATCTCGTCACACCACTAATAGTTAGTATTCATATTGATTTTTTTAAATTACTAATTCATTCATTAGTAAGTAATTCATTTTCACTCCCCTCATTTAGTATCTAGGTTAATGTAATCATAAATAATTGTATTAAATTTAAAACCAATAAATATATTCACAATTTTTGTAATAAATATTTGATAGAAAGGTTTCTTAAACATAATTTTTAAACATTTTAATCGCATTCCCAAGAAGCCTCTTGGGGTGTAGCGGTTCATGGTGAAGACATACATGGAAGTCGGGTAGAGCAATGACTGGGACATTATTTGTCATGTAACGATGAGAATGTAACGTCTTTGGAACCAGTCTTGCACGCTAATTGGCTGCTTTAGCGATTTGAGCTCAGTCACCTGCTTTCGGTTTCACTTTTGCCAGGTGTTTCCGTAGCAGGTAGCACCGGCGGATTCAAACCCACAGCCAGGCTTGTGTGAAATAAGAGCTCCTTCAGGAAAGAGGCCTCGGGGCATGATAGTGCTAATAAATCTCTATGCTTCTCTTGGCGGTATCGGTCAATCAGAAGGCTCTTTGGCAGGGGGAGGACAAGACACTGATGTCAAACCTGATACTTTAACAGCTGGAAAGTTCACTTCAATCTCGACCCTCCACGTGCTCATACAAAGCCCCTGAGGGCAGTTGTTCTATTTGCCACGTGACTACTTTGGCTAAGTTCCGCCATTTAGCTTTTCTTTTTTCACAGTGGGCATTCATCTTCAATAGGTTGACGTCCATTGCGTTCCAAGACCCTGACAAATGACAAAACCATTAAAAAAGTAAATATATAAAATGTTGGTAGCCTAAGAGAAGTGAAATCAGACAGTAATTCAGTGTCTTGTTTTTCTTGCTTATTCCAACTATTCCCTGCTATTATTGATAAGTGGCGTACATAACTATACTTATTATTGATAAGTGGCGTACATGACTATACTTATTATTGATAAGTGGCGTACATAACTATACTTATTATTGATAAGTGGCGTACATGACTATACTTATTATTGATAAGTGGCGTACATAACTATACTTATTATTGATAAGTGGCGTACATAACTATACTTAGTGCGGGTGGTCCTGGTTTGCCAACGTTCTGTGTTATAACGTTTCACGGTTACGAAGGCGTTCTCATTAATTATTAACAATGTACACAAACAGATCAAGGTACCTGCACGAGGTGGATTAACTTTTGTTGGAGCGAGTGATTCGTGACACCCACGTGCGTGCTGCTCGCCCTGCGTTGGCAGCGTCTAGGTCGTGAGTGTGGCGTGCAAGTCGTGCATGCTAGGTGCGCTTCCTGTAAGGCATGTGTGTGAGCATCGTACGAAGTACGTGTGGGTCCGCTCGCTTCCACTAAAATAATTTGCACGGCAGTTTTCTTCCTATGAGCTTTGTGTGCTGAAAATACAGTGGAACCTCCAGCTACGAAAACCTTATTATTTGAAAAAATTCATAATGCAAATTGTGCTCTGAAGACATTTCCATTCCATTTAATGAAAAAAATACTCAAAATACGAAGATGAAAATGGAAAGTGCCGCCCTGATTTCGGAATGTACTGCACCGCCAAACAAGCTGCCCTCCCCTGGGGTGGTAATGCACCAAAGTAATGGATGCCGACCACCGTAAAAGCAAAGAAGAAGAAAAGGCTGCCCTCCCATTGGTTATCTCGGATATCTCCCATCATCCTCTTCCTCACAGAATCCCCAAAGATGCTACGTCACGGCATGTCTTACATAGCAAAAAGCTCCAGTCCGTTGTTAAAAATAAAAATCTAAAACAATCACAGTGGTAATAAATAATGTACTGTATTTATTTAAATGAAGTTACAGTACCTAAACGTATGATTTCTGCCGTCTGTCAAAACTCTGTTTGCCGCATCCCCCTGTGCCATGGAGCTCATCTCGCGCGACCCCAAAGGTAAAGTGTCATTATTTAGCAACATTTGTTGTTCATTTTCATTGCTTTCATTATTTTCTAACACTCATGCACGTGTAAATGATTATGTTGTCATTAGTGACCATATTTCTTTTGGGTGGTTACAATATTTACACTTTATACAACTGTTTTGGAGGGGACTGGAAGGAACTACACCATCTATAGGGTAAATCCTATCTCATAATACCAAAATTCCAAGGCACGAAAGCCCCAGCAGAACAAATTAATTTTGTATCTTGAGGTTCCACTGTACTGCGTGTCCCTTGCAATTTTCCCCATGTTTTCACTCAGCCAGCAAGTATGAGCACGTACGTCGGAACGTTAGGAGCGCTTATGGCAGACTGCTCTGGTGGCAGTGCATAAAAGAAAAGGAAAGCGCAAAGAAATCAAATATCGTAACGCGCTAAGTGGAGAAATTGACATATTAACATTAGCCGTATACAAAGTCAAAGCCGTGCAAGCACCACAAACATCATGAAGATGAAGAACGGTATTCTTGAACATGTGAAACGTTCTTCTAATCTGAAATAACTAGGCAGGGTAGTGGTCTCATTCCTGAGACTTCCTCCTCCCAATAAGCCCCTTTCTCCCTCCCTTGCACCACAACTAGGGATCAAATTTGGTTGTTGGGTTGTTTTGTACCCCGCCTCTCGCCCAAAGTCTGCTGGGATAGGCTCCAGCATCCCCGTAACCCTAATGAGGATAAGCGGTATAGAAAATGGATGGATGGATGGGTTGTTTTGTCTTTTTATTACAGTTTCATTGAACTCTGGTACTTAATCTTTGTAGCCCTGTATATACTGCACCATGTCTTACCCGTGTTCTCTGGAAAACTTAGATGGCAGCTGTAGGATAGGGACTTGTTGGTAACCCAAGGACCACCTGTACTGCTAAACCGCTCTTTCATTTCTTCCATCTCTGTTCGGCCTTTTTACTTCGGTCTCCTTTTCTTATTTTGGTCACAGACATTTGATAAAACCCTACATTACCCACGAACCTTTGCTGGACTTGTGGCCTTGCAACCACAGAATGAGCTCATTCAATTAATCTTCAAGTATTTTTTCTCCCAAGAGGGCTTTGATAAACTCTACACTGCACTCATTTTTTTATTCTTTTTCCTCCGTGTTCTCCTTCAGGCGAACTCTTGTTACTGTCATTAAACCTCCCATACTGACAAAAACCTTACGGGACCCGGCGGCAACATTCCTGCATGCTTTACAACCTACTGCGCACTAATACCGTAGCTCTGATCCAACTGCTTTTGGATGCACACGGTTGTTTCTACCTTGCTTGCTGCAGCGTGGAACACACAGATCATTTGTACCCACACACATCAACATCGTAGACCACCTTCCGTACTCGATCTCCTTTACTCCTTCTTGTTTTTCATTGTGCATCAGCTCGATCACGTCAATTGTCATCGAGGCTTTGTGTTGCACGTTGAAGAAAATACAAAAATAAGATGTATCGCATCAGGGAGTTGGATCATAATTCATAACAAGAACAACGGTCTCTCCTCACCATCACTCTCCGAGCATGACAGCTGAGCTGCGCGGGGACACAGCATGCTGGCCAAAGATCACCAAATGAGTTTAGTTACGTCAGGTTCCATTGTAATTGAGTTAAGGCAATTTCGAGCGAATGAGCGATAAGATTCCTAACAGTCCGGTGCATAAACTTGAGCCGTGAAGAACAGTCATTTGTTTGCAGGGGTTTGTCATCCACTACATCGATGTATCAACTAATATTTCTATGATCCGACTCCATCCATCTGTCAGCAATCTAAAACATCATTTAAAAGGTAATCAATGGATTGCATTGATACTAGGAATTAAAGAAAGCGCGGCAGGCTTTATACAGATAGCGCTTTTTTTTAGCACTTTTAATGCTAAAGACGTTAAACCGGTTTGGTTTAGCATAAGTTGATCGGTCATGCCTGTTGAGTGGGCCGCACGGATGACGACATGTAAAGGCGGCTGGTGTGTACAATCACCGCATTTTAGAGGTGCAAAAATGACACTGAGCATGCACACTGATAGGACAGTCTGTGTGGGCATCCTTAAAAATGAAATGTTTTCCTACGACATTGGCTGCATTTTCATTCGTAGGTAGATTACTTCTTCCTCTGCAATTTTTTTATCAGATGTATACTGTGGGGACCACACTGAAAGTCAGGTCCAACTATAAGCCTTTCACAAACTCATGGATCGGAGCTTCAGGACAAGGTAAACGTTATGTAGGATATTAATTCACTTTAATATCTATCTGCAGATGAAATTTCAAATAAAATCTGATGGTGCAAAACATTACTTTTGGGCCGGAAGACCTGTGTACACGGAACTTAATTTTCCCTGGACTTTTTGATGATCAAAAAACTGTAAATGGCTACTTTTTTGTCGTCTAAAACAAATGGCACAGTCTAAATGATTATACATATTTTTAGTACAGTTGCATTTGCAAGGGTCCGTGGGGCGATCGCAGCTTTTGTCCTGACTCAGCGTGAAAGCGAACCAAAGGCACTATTTCCGTCAAATAAGTTTGCCTTTAATTTAAGTATACTTAATTTATACTTCATTTCCTAACAAAAAACAATGAGAACCCAGAAAACGTCACCTGCACTGTCTAGCATCCAGGTATGTATTTCACAGTGGGACTGGTTGAATTTTTGGCTAAAAAGTAACTGAATCGATGTAAAGTTACTGAGTCCTTTCAGATCTATTCGTTCTAAATAACCCGATATCGTCCATGAATCGTTCCGAAAGCCATGAATCATGATAAGAATCAAATCATTATTAAAAAAATCTTTACAACCTCTCCTTTAGTTCTTAACCCGAGATTCTTTGTCATTTTTTATTAATTTATATTAAATTTGTATTAATTAAATTTTATTATTTAATCTATTTGAGCAAATTATGTCAAGCAAAAGAAGTATTCACAAGTGGGTAACTGCAGGTATTGTGTATTATTTTGGCCTGACATACAGTTTGAAATATACTTTAAGGGGACTCTACTTATGCTCATGTAGGAACCCACTCTGGTGCGTATGATGAGGTGTTAAGTTATGAAACACTCCTTACACATGCAGTACTTAGGAACGGACAGAGAGCCTATTGAGTACTCTGTAGAAGCAGCAGCAGCCCTTCATAATAAAGGCAAGCTGGAAAGAGAAAAGACACAACCATGTCCAAATACAGCACATTTGGTTTGAGTAGGGCGAGGAGCTCGGCCATCCGGGAGGAGCTCAGAGTAGAGCCACTGCTCCTTCACATGGAGAGGAGCCAGTTGAGGTGGCTCGGGCATCTAGTCCCTGGTGAGGTGTTTGGGGCATGCCCAGGCGGGAGAAGGCCCCCGGGAAGAACTAGGACACGCTGGAGGGACTATGTCTCACAGCTGGCCCGGGAACGCCTCGGTGTCCTCCCGATGGAGCTGGAAGAGGTCGCTGGGGACCGGGAAGTCTGGACTTCCCTACTGAAGCTGCTGCCCCCGCGACCCGGACCCGGATAAGTGGAGGAAAATGGATGGATGGACATTTGGTTTGACAGCTTGAGGGATGTTTGTATGAGATTGTGACATTGATACCATCTAATAAAAACACATGACTGCATCTATCCATGCATGCAACCAGCTCCTTGAAAGGTCACACTCGATAGGTCAAACAGATGGACACTGATGAGTGGTGTCAGTGTGCACGTGTGTGTGTGTGTGTGTGTGTATTGTTTTACTTGGCACCACACACGCCACACCATAACACAAGATGATATTAAAATGGGAGGGGACACAATAAATATGTTCAAATTGAATTAAGAAGGCCACCTGCATCTGACAAAACAATAATGATGCTATCTGGACCAGCAGAATGCAATAATCAGATTTCAATTGCAACTGTAAAATAAGAGAAGCATGAGAAGTGTGGCTATCATAAAGCATATTGTCCATTTTCTATAACTTATTACAGGCCCGCATTGTAAAAATATAATGTAACAAAAATATTAAGAGAAAAAAGTATTTAACGAGAAAAAGTTGCAGTGTTATGTGAATAATGTAATATTGAAAGGAAAAATCATTTAATTAGCATAAAGCTTAACAAAATAAAGAAAAACCTTTTTTTTATTTGTAATATTATGCAAAACAAATGACGGGTAAAGTTGCAATTTTTGGAAAATGAGTTTGCCGATGATGTTACATTGTTACTACATCCATCCATCCATTTCTACACTACTTGCCCTCATCTAAATATTATGGGAAGAAAGTCATATTTACGAGTAGAAAATTAAAATACGAAAGTTAAAAAAGCTGGAAATAAAAAAAAAAACAACAGCAGCAGAAATGTAAATAACTAGCTGTAATTTTTATGAGAATAAAGTCAAAATATTAACACAAGAATGGTATACTCTAATAGAAAAAGTCTCAATTTTACGAGAATAATTTTATAATATTATAAGGGGGAAAAAAGGCATTTTAACAGCATAAAGTTAAAATATATAAAAACAATTTTTTTTAATTCGTAATATGAGAAACAAAAATAAAGTAATTTGTGGAAAATTATGTGGGGGGGGGGGCGTAATGTTATATGAACAAAGTCAAGATATTATGGGAATAAAACCATAATTACAAGAAGAAAATTTACTCAAAAATTGAAAGATTTGAAAATGCAAAAAAATACATGAAATTTAAAAAACACACAAAAATAATAGAAAAAAAGACCTACAGTATTTTTACCTACCTACTATTAATACCTACAAAGCTATTTTTTTTGACTATTACAGACTATTTTTTCTTAAAACACATACATACATACACGCACACACATACACATACATATATATAAGTCCTTACATTACCCTAAGCATATCTACATATCTGTTGGTTTACAAAATATCAAAATGGCCATTGTATCCATTCATTTTTCAAAATGTGGCCCTCGGTGGAAAAAGTTTGGACACCCCTGACTTATTTTGTTTACTGTCGTGGGAAGCTGGGAAGCAGACTACACCCTAAAAATACACACCAAGCTATCCCCACACACAAACAAAACAGCAATGTGAGATTTTGTGAGAGTTCTTTGAGACAATGGCCAAGGGACAGGAGAGTCGCAGAGTGAAGAGTTGGAAGACAAAGATGGCAAAAAGGGCACTCAGGAGGTCAAGGTCAGAGAGCTTTCAGCACATGATTCAAAGAGAGCAAAAGAACTTCAATAATCTTCATACAATTAGTTTTTCCCATCATATAATTAAAAAAAAGTAATGTTTCTCATATTATTATACAATTATTTTAAATATTTCAACTGCTAAAATGACATTATTTTTTCTCGTAATATTAAGTATATTCTTGTAAAACTGCAACTTGTTAGAACGTGACATTTTTCTCACACTATTTTGAGTTTATTCTAAAAAATGTCAGCTTTTTTTCCCCAATTCTGCTGTTTTTTTTATTTTCCAACAACAGTATTTACGCTTTATTCCAGTAAAAAAATCTCGTATTTATGACTTTATTCCCTTCATACTTAGACTTTATTCTCATCATAAAATTTTTACAGCAAACTAATACTACCATAAATTGGATGTTATTTTTCCTCATAAAATTTGTCTTGCAGAATTACGACTTTTACTCAGTAGATTGTTTTTCCCCCTCTTAATACTTGGACTTTATTTTTGTAAAATTGCTGCTGATTTTTTTAAATTTTGGTGTGTTTTTGCTATTTTTGTAAAATTGTTAAATTATATTGTTAGAATGTGGCACGGGCCAATAACAAAAACAGCCATGGGCCGTACTTTGGACACCCCTGGCAAATATGGACTGTGTGTGAATGGTGTGAATGGTTTTTTAACTGCCCAATGGCGGCTGGCAACCAGTACAGGTTATAGCTGGGATTGGCTCCTTCACTCCAGTGAGGACAAATGCTATAGAAAATGGATGGATGGATAATTAGGTACATAAAAGGTCTTAAATATAACAACAAACAATCTCACTATGACATAATGCAGTTCCACAATGTGCAAACTGCAATTGTCTCTATTGACTGTGTAAGTGTGCCTAATGAAGTGTTTATATTTCCTGAACAAACCTGCCTCCAAACTGAACGCAGTCACCTCTCTGCTTTTGAGCGGCCCTGCTATGAAGCTGACCTCTCCAGTGTTACGGAACAAGAAGACCCGACAGGGAAGCAAAATCATTCATGCTAAGATGCTGTGACAGAAAAAGAACACAAAAACTGTAGCGATAAAGACTTCACAAAGCTTTCATCTGTGCTCTGCTATCTGCTCATCAGGTCATCTTCAGTCACATACAAAAAGCTCTTCATCTCTGGCCTGCATGTGCGTGAGCGTGTGTGCTTCTGAGAGGAGACAGGCGATAAGAAGACAGCAGAAAGCAGAAATAGGAAGACTGGCTGCAGAAAAAAAACTATCGATGTAGAATCATCACAATCTTTCAGTTGGTTTGTGTGCTCCACCACATGTCCAGTACTGAAATACAAGTCTGACACCAAAGAAGGGGAATGTTATTGGTCACCACAACACACAACAGCCTGTGACTTGCTAATGGAAGATGTTCTCATATTACATGGGGTACATACAGTACAGTACAAATATGAAAAAGTGCCAAACACTATGCTATCACGGAATGTTAGTGCAAGGGCTGCACGAGATTGCACAAAGCAGTAAGCACAATTTTTTTGCTTAGAATTCAAATCCCCTGTGCTCATTTATGCATGAATGCACATGTTCTGGGCCATGTGCTTTCACAAACTGTTTTATTCATTTATTTATTATTATCATTATTAGATTCCTCTTTGTCTTGGTCGCACTCCAATGGAAACCTCTAATGGCCGTTCTACCGCTGAGACAGTTACATTTTTAATAGAAATGGATACAAAGACAAAGTAATCCAGAACACCCTCCACTGAAGAACGGGGAGAGTGCGGAGAAAGTGTCGGCCATCAGGCTGCACTCTGTGACTATAATGCGTCTTTGATTGCATGGTAATGTGAATCGAGATTACATTTTTTCCACCAATTATTGTTTTGTATTGTAATTGTAGCGTTTGAAGCACGTTGCCAAGCGTCAGTGATGGCGCACTTTGACCCACAATTTGGTCGCCGGTGCGGAAACAATTGTAGTTATTTTATGGCGCTAATGCTACACAATGTGAGTGCTCTACCAGCATTATAAAACACTTTGCTGAGGCTACTTCACAGTGCAAGGTAGGAGTCCCAACTCGGATATTCATTCATTCATTTTCTATGCCGCTTATCCGCATTAGGGTTGTGGGCATGCTGGAGCCTATCCCAGCTGGCTTTGGGCAAGACGTGGGGTACACCCTGGACTGGTGGCCAGTCAATCACAGGGCACGTATAGACAAACAAACATTCCTATGGAGAATTTAGAGCGGCCAATGAAGCTAACATGCATGTTTTTGGAATGTGGGAGGAAACCGGAGTACCCGGAGAAAACCCACGCACGCACGGGGAGAACATGCAAACTCCACACAGAGATGCCCAACGGAGATTCGAACCCAGGTCTTCCAGATCTCCTGACTGTGTGGCCAACGTGCTAAAATAAAATCCCATTTTTTACATTACCAAGCAAATGCAAATTGGGATGGGAACACAACACCCCCGGAATGTGACGTGCATGCGCAGAAGCACAACATCCCTCGCATTTCCGCGTGTTAACGGAAGTAAAGATTGCTGCGGTGTGCGCTCCAGTGATGTGCAATACTATTGATTTCATTTCTGATACGATACTGGGTAAAATTCAGGCTGGTATCGGCGATACCAATCCAATACTATGTGCAAATTCACCTAATGTGTCTGGTAAATTTTAAAACGTAGTGTACAGTATTTCAAATCATAGAAGAACTTTTGCCTACATATTCATCCAAATCTTGCACGATAAACTACGTCTTTCTATGGCTGCCTACCTTTAGAGTCTGGGTAAGCACGGCAAATACACACCTTTCCACGACGTGTATGCCCGATATATGCCACCTGAGCGTTCATACTGCAGTCGCATCACACGCATATCCCATTTGCATCCACATACTAATGAGACCTCAGTTGTGTTTGAAAATCTGTTCACACTGACATGAAAAAAATCAGATCCAGGTTGCATATGAGCAAAGAAATGGGAATGGACCTGCAGTGATTTGCGGTTCCCGTGGCAAAAGCAAAATCACTCAAGAGTCAAATGATTTTCATGCCCTTAAAATGAGGTAAAATTATATGACATATTGCTGCTCCGAAATAAAACAAAAGTGGTCATTTCACAAAGAACTCTTTTATCACAAACAAGTCTTTTCACCTTTGCTGACCTCTCTGCTTCCCGCATCTCCTTCAGTTTCTTTGCCTATCTAGTCTGCCTTTATCTCCATCTACTCCCTCAGGAGACGTTAGTTCCAAAGACTCAAGACCCAAAGTCTCCTCCCTTCAGGGCTACTAGCTGGCTTGCGCACACAATTGACAAGTCGCCGACCCGGCAACCTCCACTTTACTGGTGACCTCGACTCTGAGGTGGGAGATGGGACTGTCTGGCCAAAGGGAAGACTGCAGTAATGTGAAACTGGCCACTCCAGCTTCGCTAGGGTCGGGAAGGACAAATCGTCCGAGACTTCCTGCCTGTCGGTGTCTGCTCTTTAGGCCAGCGGCATCTCGTCATATCTGTGAGGCGAGGATCTGCGCAGAGCCAAAAATTACAACATAGTTGAAAGGATTTCCTTCACTTTGCTGGGGCTTGGCTTGAGCTGCTTGACAGATGACTCCCGCCAGTATAAATCACTGTTGAGTAGGGCTAGTTTTTTTTTTTTGTTGCATGCATGCGTGTGCATGTTGGGAGTGTCCAAGTAAGTGAATGACGAGAGAGAAAAAGGATAAACCCAAACTCTGGATGGGCTCCTCTGAGTTGGCAGCAAAGGAAAATAGTAGCCTAAAAAGACCTATTTTGGTTTGAACATGGAAGGAAATTTGCTTGAGTAGCAGTGACAGAGCAGCTCAAACACACAGGGAATGCTTAACTGGGACTTCCCTAAATGACGAGCAAGTAGAGGCTGATTTCTAGGAAGCACTTTTTAGTTTGTCGTAGTTTGCTCCCCCACAACTCAGAATAGGTGGTGTACAAATGAGTGGGTGTTTACACACTGATGTAAAAACACGATTTAATGTTTGTTCTCACTATGGAGACAGATGTTGAAATCCATCTCTATTTTACCTTCCCATCTTTTTTTAATAACAGGATAACCACCAGTTGTGTGAATTATATCTGCAGATGTGCCAGTTGGCAGTACAGCTGTCTTGATGTTTGGAGTTCATCCAGCCAACATGTGGGATGCTGTTACTTAAATGCAACCATGTTGCATGAAAGAGTGTGTTAGATTAGAAAACAGCTATAAGAAACACTTAGCTGGAATTAAATACTTAAAGTGTCATTAAATCACCATTGCATCATTCATCATTTTTCTTACAGAAAAATACATTCATTCATTTTCTATACCCGTCATCCTCATTAGGGTCGCAGGTATGCTGGAGCCTATCCCAGCTGACTTTGGGCGGAAGGTGGGGTACACCCTGGACTGGTCACCAGTCAATCGCAGGGCACATATAGACAAACATTCACACTCACATTCATACCTACGGACAATTTAGAGCGGCCAATTAACCTAACATGCATGTTTTTGGAATGTGGGAGGAAACCGGAGTACCAGGAGAAAACCCACACACAGAATAAAACATTGCCTTCATAATATCTTTTAACAGTGTCCAAATATAATTTAACAAGAAAAAAACAATAGCAATTATGGAAAAATCAGAAATAATTGTGTATGCCGTGTATCTTCATCAGGGTCGTGGGGGTATGCTGGAGACTATCCCAGCTGACTTCGGGCGAGAGGCGGGGTACAACATGGACTGGTCGCCAGTCAATCGCAGGGCAGACAAACAACCATTAACACTCACATTCCTAACTATTTACAATTTAAACAATTTAGAGAAAAGAAAAGTTTTAATCTAACAAAAAGGCAGTGATTTTACAAGAATAATGTTGTTTTAGTAGGATAAATTTTAAATATTAAAGAAAAATATGTTTTTTTTTAAGTTGTAATATGACAAACAAAACAAAAAATTTTGGGAAAATTACGTTGTTACAGTATTAGTAGAATAAAGTTAGAAGAATAAAGTCAAAATATCATGGTAGTAAGGTCATAATTCTGAAAAGAAAATGTACAAAAAAAAGTTGAAATAGTTGGAAAAAACAACAGAAATAAAAACATTATTACGTTATTTTACAAGAATACAAGTAAAAATATTGAGCATAAATAGTCATATAACATTAAAAACACAGTAAATTTACCAGAATAAACGTGTAATATTATGAGGAAAAATAATGTCAGCTCAGTAGAATAAAGTTGAAATATTATAGAAAAACATGTTTTAAAAGTCATAATGTGAGAAAGAAAATAAAGTTGTAATTTTGAGAAAATTAGGATGGGGGAATTAATATAATATGGAAATTAGTCTAAATATTATAAAGTCATTATATTACAAGACACAAATTTACAAAGATCATTTAAAAAGAAACTTTTTACCATATATCACTAAGCTGAGATGCAGTTTTTTTCAAATATGTAAATAACTGTTTTTATTTCCATGTGTTGCTTTACAAAACATCTAAGACGTTTTTAATCCTTTCTTTCCACTGAGGACTGGAAAAACTTTGAACACCTCTGTCTGAAGACAATTTTGTCTTTTAAGTGGATCTAATAGGTCCTGAAGAGTTGGAGAACCAACCATAAACATTTGGTCACTCTGTAGATGACCGTGGCATGCTAACTGCAAAACCTCATCTCAGAGTTCTCTCACCGCCAGCCTCACATCCCTTAATACTTAAGGTACAAACTGATCCCAATCTCCATTAGGGCTGTTTTTTTCTCAATAGGAAGAGGAGTTGTACAGGAGGAGGGCATTCATCACTGACAAAAGCACCGAGGTCAGCAGTAGTTCACTGGCTGGGAGGGAAGAAAAGCCGACGTAGCAGATGAAAGGTTTACTGAACCAGAAAAAGAAACAAAGTGCAAATGGACAGACAGAAAAAATATTTACATGGTGAATTTAACTTGACACTAAAAATAATTGCTCACGATGAGTATATTTCTTGTGGCTATGTCTCTTATAGCAGCCTGGGCATGCCCTTACCACATGCATTATTGCATCATCTGAGCGGGCCATTGCTACAATTTATATGCGGATGTGATGAGCATTGGTGCAACAACGCAATTTCAATATCACTTGTATAGACAACAGAGGCAAATCTATGCACATAAACTCACAAGTGTTGTTGTGTTGATGCCATAGCCCACACATATGAGAATAATGGCAGTTTTTGAAATGTTTTTTTTTAAATCCCCATTCACAAGGAGCAGCAAAGGTCATCTGCAGAATGTGCCTATTCCATGTATGCAACAACTATCAACCTATCCAAAAGTGTATTTTTCCTGAACTAGAAATCTGAGCGTATAGCCGAGTACTCAGGTGTCAAGTGGGCCAAAACATAGTACGGGCCCGCCTGGTGTGTGTACAGCCTAAGACTAATTTCTAAACATTTGTGTTTTACCCGGAAAATGTAGTTTGTGTGCATTTTTATTGCTAAATTTTCTCATGTAAACCCCTCATTTTTGCAGACGTATCCCCACTGAGGTGGCATCATGTTCTGATTCAATTCCAGAGTTTTTGTTGCATACAGCTCAGCAGAAGAAGCCCTCACACAACCAGGCCTGATTCAAAGCATGACAAAAAGTATCCCATTGTTGTTGAAATTTACTACATAACATGTGCTTGTCATATTTTCCAGAAACGTATTTACAGAGAAAATATTTTTCCTCCCAACCATGTTTCACTTTGTTAAATGTGAGTGCAGCGCAACAAGGCTCTTGCTCCTTCTCGCTGGGGAAACGTGGCGGACTTGTGAGGAGATGAATTATATTCAGAATCATCAGTGCTAGGGCTTACTCATAATAATAGTACAGTAAAATGCAAAGCAGAAACACATTGCGAGAGTGTCGTCAACCAATCGGGTACCAGCAGTATTTCTCAGACCTTTTATGCCAGGATCTTGCTACGTTTTTGCTCCCGACCCATCTGAGTATTGCTTGCAACTTGCTATTGAACACATAGTGATTTCATGTAAGACTGATCCGGGATCCGTCTCATTTAGCTCTAATTTGCAAAGGAGATCCATGGTTTGTCTGCACATACTGAGACGTGAGTGTAAAACGAGCACTACCCCCACCAGGGATTCATCAGAGGAAACATTTCAGCACCTACAGTACATTTAAATGAATGCCCCCGGAGGCAAGCGGGTGATGGGTACCGCACTGCACGGCACGGCACGGCCACTGTTTTTTTGACAGTTCTAGATCTGTGTAGTGTAACCAGCAACACCCGTGCAACAACGAGCAAGTGATTGAGTGCAGAGACCTCACGAGAACAAGGGAGAACTGTTTCATTTTCACTGTAATGGTTTGCTTCACTGGAAATGATGAACGCAATAGCAATATTTATCACGTGGCTCTCAAGGATCATAAAAATACAGCAAAAGACTTCAATGCTTTGGTGTAAAGTAAACTGCTTGTTCATGTTTCATGGGCAAGGCGTGGTAAGGGTTGAAGATTGTTATAAAAGTAAAAGCTGTGCTTTCTCAGAAATGTGCAGCGTATATTGTATTTTCTTTTATTACATTAACCAGAGCCGTTCAATTTATTTCTGCTTTCTTTCCCTAGACACCCACTGACTCTTGCCTTGATTAATGAGTGTGTGCGTGACTCAAACAGATGCAGAGTTAAAGCAAAAAGAAGGAAAAGTGGGGGCTCATATTTGATCTGCAATGAATTAGGGGGGGGGGCTGGCAGTGTTAAAGGCCAGATGACCTCGGCTGAGGTTCTAAGCTGAGGTTGATGAGGGGAACAGAGCCCTAGACAAGAGAATCTCGATGGCTACAGTATGCA
The DNA here is from genome assembly GCA_024372805.1 of Oostethus manadensis. Lineage (NCBI taxonomy): Eukaryota > Metazoa > Chordata > Actinopteri > Syngnathiformes > Syngnathidae > Oostethus > Oostethus manadensis. Next base: position 133,477 of record QODF01000025.1, read on the forward strand.
AGGGCTGTAAAAGGGCCGTAAAACGGGGTCAAACAGAGGGAAGGCTAAGAAGTCTGGGAAAATACACCCCAACACACACACCTCTGACTACTCTCTCCTTCGTCCATCTACATTCCTGCGCTGCCTCTCAGCACGTCTCTGTCTCTTTTCACAAAGCACTGAATTTATCATCTTCCTGTCCACCTGCTCCACCCTGAATAAAGCTCACCGGTGTTTCCTAAACATTCATTTATCTGTGGCAACTCTCGCCCATAAACACATTCTCACGCACCTGATTCACCGGGGAACAAGAGGACAGAGCAGGAGGTGTTGGCATTTTAGCGAGTAATCAAACTTTCATGGTGAATGATGCAAAATTCAACAATTGAGTCTTTCAAGAACACCTCAATTGCAAACCTGTTGCAAACACGTCTCCCAGGATGCAGTCAAACCAGTCATTTTGTTTGGCGACGCAAAACAGATTGGATGTAAAGCATTTCTTGGTTTAAAAAAAAAAAAAAAAGACTTATTTTTATTTACATATCAAAAATGAGTAGGTTACCTTCCTGTAGTAGCAAAAAATCATAGCTTCCCAATTTTGAAAACTAGAAGAAAATGTCACGTCAAAAAGAATATAGCCATTTCTGAATTGTTCAGACCCAAACAGTTGATTCCAACCTAATTTGTACATATAAGAATATATAGGGCATGCTAATTATTATTTATAACGGGAGTGTTCAGCTTGAGAAAAGCTTCAGTGGAGCGATGGCTGACCTGTGCCTTGTTCACTCACCCATCATGCGTGGTGCCCTCCCTCAGTCTTTAAATCCTCTGTCCTTGCCTCCCTACGTCTGGGACCCTCCGTCCCACAAGAAGATCCGCACTGATAAATGCTACTACTCCATTATCCCTGACAGCCCTTTCTCCATTTTTGCCTTTCATCTCCCCCTCCGTCCCCCTCGCATTCCTTTCCCGTTGGTCGTCATTCACTGTCTAGCTGCGATTACGTATAATCCATCTCGTGCAGACATACAGTCAACCATCGGTTGCAGATCCATGATTGGGCGCCACATGGACAGAGGTAAAAAGATGTATGTGTGCATTATTTGTAGTAAGTATGGCAACCACCTCTTATTAATAAAACAACTAGCCAATGAAACGCTCCCTTTTGGTCTTGCTTGGATTCATATCCCAGTACTGTATCTGTATTACTTGACATATTCCAAAATGACATGATCTTTAATACATTTATGATTCACCCATATTTGTCTTTACAAGCTTGTGGTTCAAAGTGTAGAGCCATTCCCTCCTAGAGTTTATGGACGTTCCAACAGAACAGTATTTATTTCCATAGGTGCGTGGTATTTTCATGTAGTTCACCGCTCTTTTCTGCAAACGTGAAGCTGGGCAAGGTTTGTTTACACACATTAAAAGGTAAACATGCAAGTCCTTGAGACTACTCATTAAACCGGTGTAGAAATGTGATTAATAGAATCATAAAACTGACGTTTTTCTGTTCACCTAAACTTATGAAGAATGGAGTCCTTTGCACAGTTGCACATGATTTGCAATGCAGCACAGAAGAAGCAAACCCAGCAAAATTTGGGAATCTTTGCTGATAACGTCATTACTGATCTTGATGACTGGTTTATCTGGTTCAAGGGTCTGCAATGCGTTCTTGAGACTCATGGTTGCGACTCCTTTCGCAGAGCACTGTGATTATTTTTTGACATCAAAGTGGGAAAAATTGTATTTTCCAAAAAATATGAAATATGGGACTAACCGTAAGTCTGTGAATGCATCCAAACTGCATTCTGACTGCTGATTGGATAAACAAGGCGAGGGGAGGTAGGCTAGCGTATGCAGTGAGTCTCACTGGAGAGACAGAACGTGGAGGGTTGAGTTGAGTCTGAAGTAAGTTACTGCGCAGTGAAATAGAACTATGTAATAATAATAATAATAATAATACATTTTTTTTGTTAGGCGCCTTTCAAGGCACTCAAGGTCGCCTTACATAGTGACAAATACAATAAAACAGTTAAAAACATAAAATACAATTAAAAATACATGATAAAAAGACAGTTATGGTCACAGTGCATAAGCTTTTCTAATCAGATGAGTTTTGAGTTTGGTTTTGAAGTGTGGAAAGAGAGTCAGAGTTGCGGAGGTCAGAGGGGAGGGTGTTCCAGAGCTGGGGGGCAGAGCGACTGAAAGCTCTACTCCCCATGGTGACGAGGCGGGCCGGGGGTACAGTGAGCCGGAGAGAGGAGGAGGAGCGGAGTGACCGAGCGGGTGTAGCGATATGAAGGAGGTCGGTCAGGTATGGGGGGGGGCGAGGTGGTGTATGGCTTTGAATGTGAGCAGAAGGATTTTGTAGTGGATGCGTTGTGTGATGGGGAGCCAGTGGAGCTGTCGTAGGACTGGTGAGATGTGGTTTAAGGAGGGTGTGTTTGTGATGATGCGAGCGGCGGAGTTTTGTACCTGTAATCAACGAGAGCATATGTTTTGTAACGGCAAGCGCGCTGTACTTACAGTATGTTGAGAAAATGGCCAATTTGGCAACCCTGGGCTGCACATGAGATGGGAAGGAGGGTGACGCCAATCCCAGATAGCCAAGGACAAGGGCCGATAGAATGGTTGATGACAATTCCGCACAGGTCTAAACGCTATTCAGCAAATAACACTGATATGCAGATAAGAGTTTATGTTCAAGTTGTTTTAATTTTAAACACATATGGGAACCCCTCAAAAAAGGCTTAAAGAGTTCAGTGTTTGAATAATTTCATAGTGGGACACATATTTTGTGGTTGTAACAGGTAAAAAAATTTTTAAAATTACACTTTTTACAAGTTTATAAGCTGTGTAGAGTTTTTTTAACGGGAAGAGTAGACAAAATAGCTGTTTGGATGCTGAAGGTCGCCGACCCCTGCTCTGGCTGAACGGAGATGTAATTTAAAGATAGAAAAACAAATTTGTACCACAACTGATATTGAACTGTATCAGTGGTTCTCAGATATTTTCTGTCATGCCCACCCCCCAGGGGACTGAAATGTTTTTGCGCCTGCCCGCCCATTTGGAAATACTGATGACAAACTGATAACATGTATTCATTTATCTGTACTGTACAAACTGAACTTGAAATTGAATGGAAAGTGCAGCAAAATGCTGAGCTGTGAAGCATACAAGTGTATTCAAGAGTCAAACTGAATGTTGAGTATGATGAATTTTGACATGTTGGCAGGTTTAAAATAACATTAAAAGTACTCCCGGCTTCTCACGCCCCCTGACAGTTCACCGCGACCCACCAGGGGGGCCTGCCCCACTATTTGAGAAGCACTGAACCATATCAATATTGTACATACTGTATCAAGTGTGTAAACTTTGCTTAAGGTTAGGTACATTTACATACATTTAATTTGGATCTGTACTTTCATCCTAGGGTTGACAGTAGCTTAGTCTAATGGACTTGGATTAGGGAAGGGAGGATTGTCTGCATCCTTGACTACTCTCTTCAAATGCCGTCTTGATTCTTTCAAAATTTTGCATGAGCGTGTACCGTGCAATAATCGTGCAACTAAAGGGCCAGTGGAAGATTACATTAAGCAAACATCATAGCATGTGTTCTAGCAGTGTATCCTTCAAATAACAATGAATGGACTGTGAACCTGTTCAACCAACGAGCAAACAGCAGTGAAATTACGCACAAACGTACGGCACGTGTGGAACCCCAGGTGATCAGGTACAGTAAATAGTATCCTAAATGTACTGTATACACCTGGTTTTGACTGTGCAAATTTGTATTGTATATTCAGTGGTGACTGGACGGTGACTGTTAACATGAATATCAAGGGTTTGAATCTGTGTTTGGGTTTTTCTTTTTGGAGTTTGCATGCTCTAACCATGCCTGCACACGTTTTCGTCTCCCACGTTCATGTTAGGCTGATTGGAGAGTTGTCCATAGGTGTGAATGTGAGTTGACTGGTGACCAGGCCAGGGTGTCTCTTGCCCAAAGTCAGCTGGGATAGGCTCAAGCTTGTGACACTGATAAGGGCAAGCAGTATAGAAAATGGATGGATTGATGCTACTTACCCTTGCAAACTGAATAACTTGTCTCTAGTGATTCACGAAAGTAAAGCGCTCTTATGTATTCCCAAGGACAACAAGGGGATCAGCTAAAAAGTTAATAGCCTTTGGGGCCGGTGGTTTTTGCAGTTGGGCGTAAGTCGGAAAGTAGAGCTGTAAAGAAGAAATAGTGCAAAGTAGAGAGGGACAGCAAGCATGAATGCTATCTTTGTAGAGTGTCGGGTCAGTAATGACATGCAAGTACGAGGTCCGGGCCGCAAAATGAGAAGACAAATATCCCCCGTTTGCTTTGCCCCCACTTCGGCTGTCTGTCAATGCGAGGTTGTCTTGTTCCTTCAATCTGTCACTGCAAGTATCAGAAAGCAGGTAAAAGTCCACTCTTGATGACATGCATTTGAAAAGAGGCTATTGTCAAAAAAAGAGGGCATTGAAAAACGGTTATAAGGCATAACAGGCTGTGTTCACACCTTCAGTTCTGTAATTTGGTTCAAAACTAAACCATAAACCTGGTTGCCTCAGCAATCACACTGTTTTTTTGTTATCGAACCAAAAGATGTGCAGTAAAAACATATGCATAAAGTAGAGAGTAGTAAAAAGTAAAATATAAAGTAAATATAAAATAAAATATCCATAAAAAATTGAGTGTGTGTGATTATCATTTTATGCTACTACGTCACCAAAAGACACACACAGAAAGAGGGAGCGGAAACAGGAGCAAAGAGAGTTTTCAGATGCATTTAGGGTTTTTTTCTATAATTTTAACAATGGTCTGTGTCTTTGGTTCTGAAGAATCCACAAAACAAAACGCACTAGCAAAACAAAAGCACCAGAGGTCATTTTAGGTGTGGACACACCCTAAGATGTCTTATGGGATTATTGTCATTATTTATGATATTCCTGTATTATTTGGACTATTCTCTTTATCCTTCAAAGAATTGTTGACATGAACACGTTGAGATTGTGTGTAATAATTTGGCGCTACAGCTCCAAGATGTGGAAGTGATTATAACCCCAAATCCAGTAACAGGGATTCAGTATTTTCCACTGGAAAACCCCCAATTGATCTCGTCCCTCCGTTTTACGATTTTGTATATTAAAAAGGAGGAATAAGTTTTTATGACTTGGAAAAGCAAGTGGAGTGGTAAGTTGGTGCACAGCGAGGGCAACCAAGTGGTTTTTGTGGAAATTAGGGAGCTATGGGACAAAATAAGGTGAGCCAAAACAGGCAGTATGTGTCCACGGTTGCCACGTTGAGAGAGTTAAGAAGAAAACTAACCGTCTGATCATTTAACTGGTGTGTTTGCGAGATCATATAGTGACTCATCAGCCATCAAACTTCAGAAACGGTTGGTTTGTAATTACATGAGCCATGCCTCTTTATTAGAGACAAGGTGTAAGGGAGTTTAGGATACAACCCTGACTGGAACAGAGATGATGGGTATGGTTTGATAACCATTACACCAGCACTTATATACACTTGTGTGTGTGTGTGAGATGTCGTAACAGGAGACGTCTGACCAATGTGAATGAGACATGTTTCCATATCCCCTCGATGGATTTCTGAATTGACCCACACCAAGACAGCGTAAGCCGTTAAGACCGCGTCAAGTCAACAAACAGCCTTTTGGTAATGAGTGCATTCTGCACAGCACACTGCTGTGACAAATTGTGTTGTCTTTGTGTTCCCATAGTGACGAGTGACTCCTTGAAACTCTGGTATCACGTGTGCTTCGCATTATAAGCTTTATTTCCCAACACAAGTCCTGCTCTCCTCTCATTAACGTCCCATCTGTCAAACTTAACTGCTGTCACCCTGTCATTATATCTCACAGCGGTGACCAACCACACTCACACTCATTCCCATCTTCACCAAGGTCAGGAGAGTAAAAGTGGAATTTTGGAGGAGGGGTTATGTGTTTAAATCACAGTTGCCATCATAAGGAGTTTGTATGTGTGTGGTTTCTACAACATACAGTATATGCTTTTTCGTGGATCTGCATTTGCGGCCGTGCGTACAGGTTGTCCTCGGTTTACCACGTTCCGTATTACATTTCATGCTTACGTCCTCTTTTTATTGCTGTGTTTTATATGCTTTGTGTATCCCATGCACAGTGTGAGTGTGATCCGATGTTTTTAATAGTCTTATCGATATGGTCTGATCCAATCCGGGACCAATCCTTTTTTTTATATATAATAAACTTGTGTTACAAATATGAATTGTGGAGTTGAATATGGTTATGAAAAATCTCTTCAAAGCAATCAAAATTATGCAACCATAGTATTGCTGAATTCACTTTTTTTTATTTAACAGCATGATTAACAATATTGTTTGAGTCAGGTCCCTCGTGAAAATAAAAGTCCATCCAATAAAAAATACTTTGAAAAAAACGGGCACACAAAATACTGAAGCGGTTGTTTAGTGTGTGGGCTATGGAGGGCAGTGGTGTTCAGCATGCCGGTTAAAGCAAGCGTTTTTATATTGTGCGAATTGATTCTGAACTAGAAAGTGGAACGTCTTGTCGAAGGACTGAGTGCTCTATGTTGACATGCAAATAAATGGCCAACTGAATTACGGCCATCTTGACGCGGAATTATTCAGCTACCATTTCAATACTTTTAGGGCAGGGCTCATCATTTGGCATGGTTATACATCAATTTCTGGTGGGATTTAGAACAACCAGCGGTTAAACCGGCACTTCCTGTGTAAGCTGCCAGCACCATGACAGAGGAGTCCGGGCACAGCAAGGGAAGTCAACCACTGTAGCCGTGAGATACAGACTACAACGTGAAACTAACTTAACCACAATACCCCACGCACATGTCTGCAGGTGGTGGTGCGTTTTTTCCTTCATCCAGGCGGCAGGAGTCGAGCGGCAACCAGTTTTGAGGCACATTTACCGCACGTACCATGTTGGAGTGCGGCTCAAGATCACGGCAACCGGAGCGGCCCAATCTCATGGCGGAAGCTGACCTTTTCAGATCTTCAAAATACATCTGATCGGTGGTCAATACCGATCGTGAAGATCCGATCGGGAAATCCCAATTTGAACCACCGTGTACATGCGGCAGCGAGTCAGTCCACAAGCAGCGTATACTGTGCTTGCGCCGATGCTTTGCTTACCCAAGGTTGGGATGGCAGCAGGTGGTGGGTTGTCAAAAGTATCCACTTGAGACTCCTGAGCAAAAAACGCACTTCTAACAGATACAGCATGACCCGAGAATACAATGACCTGGGTGAAGGTCCCCCTTTAATAATATTCACAGGCATAATAGGTCGATACTTTGTAATAAGAGTGGTATACAGTATAATAGTGATTAAGGCAGCACTGGTGTTCAAGATCCCGCTGTACGCGACGATCATGATGGCTGGCTTTGCTTGAGACATGAGGAACAGTATCACAAGTGGATCAGGCATTTTGATGAGCTGGTATCATGGATACAGAAGAAGATTCTGAGCCTAGTGACTCATAATATGTACTTTAAATGAGTACATTTACTACCATCACAAACTCTTGGTCATACTGATGATTTTTCTCATTTACAGTATGCCTTGATCTCTAAAGGTAACCATTTTCAACCTTTTGAAATCGTAACATCAAAACAGAAAAAACTGGAACCTAAAGGGTTAAGTAAAGAGTAAGCGCACTATCTGCAGGGAAAAGGGCAACTATGAATCCAGCAGAGGGCTCTGTTTCAAAAACCAATTCACTCACTGCCAGGTTTTGTTCTATAAAGTGTACAATGACAATAAAGGCTATTCTATTCCATGATTTTCCAGCAAGTACATGCTTTGACCAGACATTTTTAGAATACAACAGTGTATGCTGTACGCCTGTAATTGATTCTTAATTCATAAAAACTGGATTTAAATGTGTTAAATAACCGTGAAAGACACATTATAGGTTTTACAGCATCAAAAACAGGGATGTTTAGGACCAGTATGTCGCCATTCACCAGGGGTCTTTGGATCATAACCCCCGCAAATAACTGGGATATACCGTTGACTGTACTGCCTCTGTTATAAACTCAGGCAGTGCCAATCATCAACACTGATTGTTAAACCAGAAAACAATATGGCTACTTTGTGGACAGTATGAAGCATGGAGTGGCGAGTTCCTTGTTTAAGCAAATCTACTTTCCCTTGCAGAGGTACTGTAGAATACGTTTGTGATGAACAGAAAAAAGTGCTCACTATGTGCACAAAGCTTACTCCAAATTCAACCTTGAGTAACAGAACGTGCCTCCTTCTTCCCCACTCAACACAATCTGATCAAAAATGAGCAAAGTAAAGAAAGGCCCAGCTTGTATTGCAATTGGTGACTGCAGAGCACATGGACACACACAAGGTCAAGCCTATCTCTCGTTCTACCCCACACAAACACACGGGACCCCTGGTCTCTCTCTCAGCCCTAGTCGCAATGACACACTGCAGGTCTCACACTCCAGAGTCCAACAAAAACAGCAGCGAGTGTGTGTGTGTCCGTGCAGCAGCACCCTGCTCTCTACAAGGCGTGCGCTGCAATGTCAATCAACTGTGAGACGATGCGAAACCAAACAGAGAGAGCTCAGATTAAAACTACAGTGCCACCCTCAGTGAAATAGCTCTGTGATGAAATACCCCATAGATTATATTAACCCATTGCTGAGACTATGTTGAAGTGACATCATCACATGGCGCTGTTCTTCATAAGAAGCCCAGCAAAGGCTGAGAGTGGGTCCTTCTGCCAGGGTCACTGGTCAAATACCCGATCACACGATTCCAGCTTGCAGTAACAAAGTAGTACCTAAATTTAAATATAGCTCTTAGCTACACCCTTTGCTGTGGGCAGGTCCATGTGTAGCATTTGCATTTTGTCGTCAGCTGCAGCCATCCAGTAAATGCAATGAGAAAAAGCAAATGAAAAAAACAAGGACTAAACATGGAAGAAACAAAGAAAATATAGGAAAAGCAATGACAAAATAGAAAAATCAAGGACAAAACATTAAAATAACATGACCACATTTGTATATTTTGGTATTACAGATTCTCTTTATATTTCCTCAAGTATGTCCTTTTCATGTTGGCACTCCTGTGATTCCATAAATGTGAAGATAGTCCATCTAGCAAATGTAAACACAACTCTTCTGGATGTCTGGATAAACTGAATATACTGCACCAACAACACCTCTGCTGGTTGCAGTTAGTACTGCACTCCAGTATTTCCCGCATACCGCCCAGGTTCCCTGCAGCGCCAGATCACACCAGAGGTAAATTAACGTTACCTTTTTTATATACGATACAGATATATATCTTTTCCTTTTATTGACGCACGTTCTATTTCCAGGTGCCAACAAATGTCCAGCATTAGGGAGAGAAGATTGAGAGAAAAATGTTCCTCCAAAAACAAAATATGACGCCTCTTCAATTGAAAACACTGACGGAATACATTTCATCAGCCCCGTTGAAAGTCATTTAATGCCTCATGTGCATGCCAAGTCCAGACTTTTCTGTAGCTCTGCCTGCTTTTCCTTTTGTGGTTTAACTTTTGCTAAAGATATCTGCATTTGATTACGATTTCACTGTCAATAATGGATGTTTTGTAAAAGAGGCCTTGAACACGGATGAAGAAGAGGCCAAGTGGAAGACAAAGAGGGAAGATGAAACACAATAATGGAGGGAGGCAATGTCAAACCCCAAACTCCTAATAATGATGAATAAGTTGGAGAAGTGCATCTGAATGTTGCACTGTGCAAATTAAAAAAATGTGTTTTATGTTTCATCTGTGCTTCTTGCTAAATGTGTTGGAATTGAAAAACCCATGCAGTTACAGTTAGTTTTTTATTGTTTGAAGACGATTGCACAATAACCCACCATGGGGCCAAAGAAAGTTGCAAGTGCCAGCACTTTGATAAAGAAAATTTTAAAATCTATTGAATTCAAGAAATAGCTCCTAGCAAAGTACAGGTACTTTCCTTGCGGCTCTCTTGCTTTTCCAGTTCTCAAAAACAAGTCCTCAAACAAAGTAAAGGTGATGCTGAAGTTCCCATGACGCCAAAAAAATTATAATCTTGCTATTTTTGCCATAGAAAACAACACTGAAAGACATAATTCTTGTGTTAGATGTGTGCTTGAATGTTGACATTTGACTCTTATTTAAATGTTTCGCCACTGGAAAAAGCATCCTGTCGCATGGAATATACTGGTTTCTTATTATTGTGGTGCATTTTTGTAGACTTTCTGTTGTTCTTATATATTTATAATATATTATTCATGCCTGCCTGTTGTGTGGCAGGTTTTTGCTCAAACACAAGCGGATTTGGAGTAAGCCTGTTCAAATTTTTGCCACCGTCACATTCTTTATTTAGATATCTTTCTTTGAACCAGACCCAGATCTGTGAGTGAAAACACAAAATAAAATGTTTGACTGTGCAAAAGTGTGCCATTGTGGCCGTAAGTAAATCTGTCTTTTTCCTACTGCATATAGTCCACTAATCTTATAATTAATTCATTCATTCATTTTCTATGCCGCTTATCCTCATTAGGGTTGCGGGTATGCTGGAGCCTATCCCAGCTGGCTTTGGGCGAGAGACGGGGTACACCCTGGACTGGTCTCCAGTCACTCACAGGGCACATACTGTATAGACAAAGAAACATTTACACTCACATTCACACTCTAATGGACAATTTAGAGTCGCCAATTATCCTAACATGCATGTTTTTGGAATGTCGGAGGAAACCGGAGTACCCGGAGAAAACCCGCGCACGCACGGTGAGAACGTGCAAACTCCACACAGAGATGCTCAACGGAGATTTGAACCCCGAACCTCCTGACTGTGAGGCCAGTCACTGCCAATCAAACAACAGGCCTGTTGTGACTATTCATCACAACACAATAGCAGTGAATGCTATTGATGTGTTTTTGTTGTGAAAACTTTGCTGAGCATCCATGGCTGTTTTCAAGCGCTTGGTTGCCGTCACAGCCAAGATGGCGACGGTTCAGAAAACTTGGACCTAACTTAATTTCAAACGCATTTTACAGTTATTTATTGGCAGATGACACTAATATAACAAAAACTTTTTTAAAAATAGAATACATTTATCTTTTGTATTGCTTTTTCCCCCCCAACATTTTCTAGTGTCAGCATTTTTTATGTTCACGTATTCCTTTCATTCATCATTTTTATGCATTTATATGTGTTTAGCATTTTTCTGCATGTAAAACTATAATTGTTGTATTTAAAAGGTTCCGTTGTATTTGGTTAGGTTGGGAAGCCAGAAAAACTTGGTAAAGGATGGCCTCAAACCAGTGAGTTAACCTCTTCTTAAAGTTCAGCACACAACAGGAGTTCACCCTCAAACGAAACATCTGGAAACAAAGACTGATTTAAACCAATTCCACAGGCACCCAGGCATGGTTTTGATAATCTTTTTTTTATTTTTATTGCACCATTGACAGCAAGAACACCAGCCATGTTGCCTTTCCACATCTTAACACTGTGATTAATAGATCACTGTTAATGCAACCATCAGATAGTTGGTTTTAAACTAACACTGGGAAGTTGTTGGTTTCCAAAAGGGATACTTCCTCAATGCAAAAAGTTGGGGAATAAACAGCCCTGCAGTGAAAATAAGCCCTGTAACAAAAATGTCTCAGTACGTCAGATTTAAGAATACAATTCAGTGGCCATGACAAAAACCGTTATATACCTCAGTACTTCTTGTTAATATTTTGTAATGTTATCCTCATTAACAAATTATTAAAATGGACTAACCAAAAGAGAAACATCCCAAATTGAGCATACCAGCACTAAAAACCAACAAAAAAACTAACAATAATAACATCAAACAAATATTACATTTGTCTACTTATCTGACAAATGTAATTTATGTACGATGCCCATCATTTGAACATTTTCTTCAGTAAAAATTGCAATATTTGTTGATCACGATCAAATACAGGGCTGGAACACAAGCAGCAGGTAGCTGTGCTTTGTAAATTTCCTATGTAAACCGTGTCTCCAAAGGAGTCAGTGCCTCGAGTCGTGAACATCACTGTACGTCACTGCTCACACCATAATATATTCACTCATCAAAATCACTTTATCTTCAAAAGGGGGGCGCTGCAAAAAAAAGTTTGGGAACCACTGGATTAATCGATTATCCTGACAGGCCTAATCTTGAGTAATCTTAGTTGACAAACAAACATACACACAGAATAAACGATATTACCCCCTCAGTGCAATCAAAAATGTGATGGCCCATGTTCAAACAGAAAACCAGCTTGTGGTCATTTACTGGCAGTTCATCATTAACAATAGAGAGTCACCCAAACACATACAATGCTGATTAAATGAAATATTAGGAAGGGCAAAACAACACAAACATGTGTGGCTTCTTAAATAAACAAAAGCTATTGGCAGTGTAGCCCGTGCATGAAAATAAATGAAAGACCACTTAAACAGCAGCATATTACAACATATCATCTCAGACAAATAAGAAATGGATTTTGACATGTTTATGGAAAATACAAAAAACATAGGACTAAAGTAAATATGAGCTGAATCCAGAGTAATTGTCAATAGAGAAACTGACAACACCAATAACATCAGATGCTTCCCATCTATGCGCTGGGTCTTTCAGAACTGACACAAAAAAAACTTCCCAGCACTGACTGCAACATGTGGTGGGGAGGACTTTTGGCCTTTACATTTGAGCGCACATGTGCAGTGGCGGTAGGGCTGAAAGGCCACATGTCTCCCCCAATAACATACCAAATCCATCAGTGTGTCTCGGAATCAAGTATTGAATGTTGCCACCGCTAATATAACATTGAAACAAACAATGTTTTTTTTTAAGAATGGCGGATTGGAAAATGAGACAAGTATAAATAACAGTGCAAAGATGTTTAATATAAAATGCATTTTACTTCATGTGGATTGGTTCCCTGTTTTTCTACGCAGGAAATAAGACCACCAATTGCAATTGGGAAGAAAAAAATAAATATATAAATATATGTATATATAGATAGTGAATAAACCAAGTGGTGAAACTTGGGAAAGTTTTAGACTTGCCTGGTATTTCCCTGCTGAGCCAGAAAGTATTTCTACTTACAAACTTTCAAAGATGTTAAACAAAGATGAAACTGAGCAGAATGCAGGAGAGGTAACGTTGAGAAGGACCGACGGGTCGACCAATGTGTGTGTTGGCAGACGAGGGGCAGAAAACCAAAGTGATCCGTGTGGATGTGGAATGTATCCTGTTGGGTTTAATCACTAATAATCTGCAGTCTTTATATGACAAGGCAAACAGATATAATAATGATAAGGCAAGTGTACATGACCTCCGTGGTTCTTCAAATGATAAGCTTTCTGCAGGACCCAATTCAGTTTTGGCCACACCATATAGACTAATAACTGACTATATAATATGAATAGAAATAGCTATACGGGATCTTTAAAACAAACATGATTATATTTTGTGACTTCTACGTGTGTGTGTGTGTGTGCGTAACTCTGAAATACAGCACACACAAAAATAACTCAAAGTGGACAATAAAGTAGCAGCCCGGGCTGGATGAGTGTATTTCCAACACGTTGTGTTTTACTGCTTTAATGCAATGAGCTTTTTACAATGCCTGAAGACCACGTGCAGGTTCTGAGTGGTAAAATAAAGAATCACATTTGTTTTGCACCTAGCTCGTCTTAGCCAGACACTTGAACCTGTGATCTTGTCCTTTTGGTCACTGACCAAAGCTCATGACCATAGCTGAAAAGCAGGAACGTAGCTTGACCGGTAAATTGTGAGTTTTTGCTTTCAGCTCAGCTCCCTCTTTACGACTCCTCCACTCGGGGCAGGATCCCATCCATTCCCCGGCAATGGCACTATGCCCGTTTCCGGCGGAGAACGATGTTTTATTGTTTCCATGCAATTTTGCATGCTTTCCTGGCAGCTTCTAGTTCCTGTTCTGTTTTCTGTACATGCATAAGAGGAAACGTGTTGGTGTAAAATCTGTATAAACAGTAAAGTGGTACATTGAACACTGTGTGCTGGTGTGACCGCTGTGTACAGCAAGTGTATCCAGGATACAGGCAAGCAGAAGATACAAAGGACTGCTCTGACATTTCCTACTGTCATCCTTATCACACTGCAGCTTTCATCAGTGTCCCATCAGTACGCACACGTACGCACACGTAAGCCAATTGGCGTGTCGTCCATCAACATTGTCCTATTCACACTGACCCAACTGCAGTGAACCAACAAGCAAAAACATGCAAGGAATAGATGATTCCTGTGTCTCAGCACAAAAACGCTCTTATCAGACATACAAAGAAACACATACACACACACGCATATACATATATACCCCGAGGTGTCTGACCTGTCAGCACACCAAAAGACTCTTTGTCCTTTGATAACCCTTGTCCAGCCCCCTCAACAGGAGGCTGTCTCCCTACCAAAGCCTTACCCAGAGCAGGAACTCTGAGCTTGGGGCCGAATGCACATCAATGTCCTCTGTCCTCCACGACCAATCACAAAAACTAATGAAATCTGTGTCCTACCAGGCGTCCACCCCCACCTCCTACAATATTACATCTCCATGATTCATACAAGGATTTGTGGGTATGTGAAAAACTGGTTTACTGACAAAGGTTTACACTCTTTTAGGCCCTATAATTACACTAGTGGTTTAACAGTTTCTAAATAAATCCTTGTTATATGAAGTCTACAGTATATTTATACTGCACTCCGATCTCTTTTATATTTTATTGTTTCCCCTTTCTTTCAAAAGAGACATACTATGCAATTTTTTCACAGTTGAAAACATGTTTAATAACATGTCTATGACATGCATTGGTCAAAATACCCCAAGGATTATGGCACATAATAAGAACCTTCTCAAAACAGGCCTGTTCAGAACATCTGGTTTTGGGGGGCTGTCCTGTCTCATGCAAATGAACCACGGCTCACCCCACCCCTTCCACTGCAAGAGATGTCAGACATGATGAACAGTGAGTAAATAAAATGAATCCAAATTGCCCGCATGTCCTCTGTGACTGGGAGGTTAGTGTATGTCAAATCTGTACAGCCAACAACACTGTCTGAGTTTTTGGTGTAGACTAAGCATGAGCTGGTATGAGATTCTGATGTATGATAACTAGGGTTGGGTGATATGGACCTTAGCATGTATCAGGATATTTTGGGGATGTATCACAATATGACTATATATAGTCACTATATCTGACATCTGACAAAATGTAACGCTGAAATTGACAAGAAAGCACGTGACCTGAGGAAACAGGATAAGATCCAAAGCGCTTGAAACATCAACTGCAAAATTGTCAATAAGTTAAATGGAGGACCAGAAAGAGAGTACTTGTTGTCAGACATCAAATACTAAAGATCATATCAACAAGACAGCATGGAAAAGGAAAACAACTCAGAAACAAGAACGATGCAGAGCAAGTATCAGGTTCAAGATCACTTGGAAAAGCCATCAGCATGACACAAGAAACGGATCAACTGGATGCACCAGAATTTGTCTTTTAGAAATATTGAACATCTTCTTAGGCCTCTTAATTACCAAGGGAACAAAAAGCTGCAATGTGTATGGTTATATTTCCATCAAGTTTGACATAAAGGGATACATAATCATCCTACGTATCATTTATTCCAATCTGATGTTGGCATTCTTCTGTTTAAATGGGTTGAATTTCTGCATCACTTTTTTGTCTACTTACAATGACTATCGTTTAAAACTGCATATTAATTTAACACTAAATTGAATTGAAATTGAACATTGAAAAAAAAAGTTTAAATACCTCGGGGTCTTGTTGAGTGAAGGAAGAATGGAACGCGAGATGGACAGGCGGATTGGTGCGGCGTCTGCAGTGATGCGGACTCTGCACCGGTCTGTCGTGGTGAAAAGAGAGCTGAGCCGAAAGGCAAAGCTCTCAATTTACCGGTCGATCTACGTTCCTACCCTCACCTATGGTCATGAGCTTTGGGTAGTGACCGAAAGGACAAGATTGTTGGTACAAGCGGCCGAAATGAGTTTTCTCCGCAGGGTGGCTGGGCTCTCCCTTAGAGAGACTCGGAGTAGAACCGCTGCTCCTCCGCACTGAGAGGAGCCAGAAGAGGCGGCTCGGCCATCTGGTTAGGATGCCCCTCGGACGCTTCCCTGGGGAGGTGTTCAGGGCACGTCCAACCGGTAGGAGGCCTCGAGGAAGATCCAGGACACGCTGAAGAGACTATGTCTCTCAGCTGCCCAGGGAACGCCTCGGCATCCGCCGGAAGAGCTGGACGAACTGGCCGGGAAGAGGGACCTCTGGGCTTCCCTGCTTAGGCTGCTGCCCCCGCGACCCGACCTCGGATAAGCGGAAGAAAATGGATGGATGGATGGATCAATTGAAATTATCTTTAGCTTCCATCTGCTGCATCAATCTACCGAGACTAGTCAAAACTATCATGTTCATCTATCCTTGTCCATCCCTAATTTATCTGCAAGGCTTATCATTTTTAGCTTTCAGTCAGTAAAATAATTTATTATTAACCTCTCCGTATCATACAGTTCTTTTTTGGTTGAAAGTAAAGTAATAGTTAGGAAAAAGTAAGTTGTAATAATATTTTTGGATTCATCCCATAACTGTCAGTGACACAGGCCTCTTGTGTTTAATGTCGCTGTCAACACTTTAAGAGTTATGAAAAATGAGGCTCAGCATATGGCGGAGGGAGGTGATTTCCCTTGAGTCACTGAAAATTGTTTCAAGCTTGGACCAGACAGGACAAAACCAGGAGACCTCACGCAGGAAGCGGCACAGGAAATGGTTTGGATTCACGCAATGAAGCAACATGCTCTGGAGCCACAATGGCTATTATTAAATTAACCTTCTTCATTGTAGGTTGGGTCTTTCTATTCATTTCTATGAAAGAACGCATTATCAAAAAGTTAACACGCTTGACATATTTACCAGCTAAGTTCAGTCCATTGCACCTATGTATGTGTTTATGCTGGGCTAGACCTGAGTGGTCTGGTTCCAATCCGAAGCGGTCAAACTGAATGCCACAAACCCTCTTTTGAGTTTTTCAAGGATCTGCTTTAAATCAGAAAGCACAAATTATCAGCTAAATAAAGTAAAATTCTCAGCTAAGTAAAATTCTCACACTCGAAGAGAAAAAAAAAAATATTGTATCTACAAAACATCTACAATGTCATCCGTATACTGTAGATGAAACCTCGCTGTCTCAGCCACAAGAAATACAAAAGTTACAGCAAAAGACAATGCATGATGAATGTGTATTATTCTAATCCTGTGGTCTAATCATGAATCACCCATTTAAGTTGCAGACAAGAAAGACTGGTGGGTGTTTGTTTCAACACAAATGGCCCTTGAGGGTAAAAATGGCATTACTCGCTCCCCTCTAGACTGAAAATAAAAGGACGCACTATGCCATTCACAAAAGGCAGATCTGAAGGACTTCATCACAGAAATAGTACAGCTGTCTCATAAAGTGCAGATGTCTCCATAACAGAACAGACACTATTAGGACCACCACCACGAGGGAGAACACCCTAAAGCGATAGAGAGTTTTGGAGCAAAAACAGGTCAATGGCAAGAGGAGTTTTCTCAAGCAACCCTTTCCATTTCTGCTCCTATGGCTTGGACTTCCCCTCGCCATCTTCTCCTCTGTTCCCTTTCTCCTGCTTACGTTCCACATTTCCCCCTTTCTTCAAGCTAGGATTAGCTCAGCAGGATACCAGCATTCCTTCCCAACTAGTAGTCTTTGTCTTTACATTCCCACTCCTCCCAGTGTCCTCCCTAGGTGGTGGCCAATCCAGAAATCCGAGTGTTCTACTGAGTGAAATACAGTGAGACATTTTTTCCAATGATTAACACAAGAATAGGATACACTAATAAAACATCGTTTATATTCTAATAATTAAAAGATTTTGCCCGAGGTTTAAGACTTTGATGTGGAAAACGCCGTGAATATCGTAAAAATGTATGTGGGTGCAGAACATATGTGGGTGCAGACGTTCATTTACAGTAAGTGGTAAGCTTGGAACTTGCTATTATTTATCCATCCTATTGCTTTTCTAATGCACCTCTCCTATCTTGCCTATCCCAGCTGCATAACTTACATCTTTTTTGCCTAAATTAAGTATTTTTAAGCATAAACACGGCAAAATGAACTAAAATGCAAGCCTTTCAGTAGACGCATTCCAATACACAGTGAGTTACATGTAGTATTCTAGACTGATCACTGTCAGTGATGTTACTGTACTGTTCAGTGAGACACACAAACACCAAGCTTTTGTTGCAAGTTTGAATTATCTCACATCAGGCCCAATGATCGCTAATAAAAACACGGGCTTTTAATAATGTGAACTCTGAACCAGAATGCAGTGCTGCCAACTTGGCGATTTTGTTGCTAGATCTGGCGACATTCCAACCCCCCTTAATGACATATTTTCAATATACAGCATTGGCATGCGTGTCTGTTTTCCTCGCCTCAGTCTCGCGCATTGCCTCGTCAACTTAGCGTTTCGTGACACCCCTACATCTTTTCAATTCCAATGCCACTGCTCACAGCTCAAGACCAGACATTCAACAATGGAGAGGCGAAGAGGAAGCCTGAGTGATAAATACTGAGAGACGTGCTGGAGCACAAGGTAACATGAGAACAAGAATGATGATGAGATGTGAAGACATTTTGATTGATGAGTATCTTCAACAGATGACAGATTTCCCCTTGGGACTTAAGCCATCACTGCTTAATCCTTTCACCTGACTTAACAACTGCACTTGAACAGGCACACACTTCCCTTGTGGTTGCCCTTTTATGCATATAGAAGCACATGGGCTAGTTTTAATAACAGCACCGATTCTTACAATATTTGTGACTTGACTTCAGTGTCAGCACAAGATGTTCTCAGGATAATTTTGCATGGAAGTTAATTATACAAGTGTTCATACAATGTCCAGGTCACAAAGGGTCCTACTAACTGCCCCAAACCCATCAGCATGGTTTACATAAGGAGGTCATTTTAATCAGGTGAATGCCAGGCCGCCTAATCTTTGGGTTTATGTCTGAGCATAAACAGAGGATATCCTTGGGCTCAATTGGGATCACATACCTGAAGTCAGGGAAAAGTCATTTTTAGATTGGAGTGCAGCAATCACACTGTAACCTTATGACCCCTGTTGCTGCTCTCTGACAATCCCGTATCACAATGAATCCAGGTGCAGGCATTCATTGTTATGTCGCCATCGCTTGATCAAGTTGAACTTGCCCATCTCACTCTGCACACTCGCCTGCTTCGTGTCACATCAAGTATGCAATCTATAATCCGGCAGTGTAGATAGGATGCACTGGGTCCTATAAACCCCCCGAGGCTACTCAACTCTGCCGCTGTTCATGTTTTGTGTCTGCTTGAGTCATCTCATTTTTCATCACAACTTCTTATCAAGTTTTTACAGAACAGAACATCTCTTAATGCTTGCTGAGAGGTCAGCGGGGTAACTGGAGGTCTCCAAGTATCCATCTGTTTTTCCTCCTGACTCAGTCCTCTTCAGTCTACAAACCATTCTCAACATCATGCCAACATTTTGTTTGTTTCATTAATTATAACGTATGTCTAGATTCAGAGAACTTAAATTTTGTGTAGGAGGAACCCAGTTTACATATAGTGTTACAAAGTTTTATGGTTACAAGACACATTCCATAAACTACTTAAAACAATACAAGCTTTTCATTTCCGATACAGTACCGTTATTGCTTGATCATTTGCAGATACCAATATCGATCTGATATCAGCACGAATCATACATACTTGACTCAGTTTGCAACGTTAGAAAAGGCGTTATTGAGGGATTTTGTTCAAAAAGAGAATTGGCAGCAACAAGAGCGTTGGGAAAAACTGACCTACTGACCTATTTATGCATTTGGGGTATAGTTTTATCAACGATGTAGTGGCAGCGAGGCATAATATAGTGAGGTTAGAGCTCAATGAAGCATTTAAACGAGACATTACTCACCACCGACAGGGGCTGGATGTTTTGGGTTATAGCTAACTGTTTGCCATCCCGCGGGAATTTCCCATGGGATGCTGCTTCAAATGCGCCATGGGGCTGGCCGCATTCAACTTTTTCAGTTCTGTGCCACCGGGGGAAACGTCTGTGTGTCAGTGATGCGATTTTGCCTCTCAGCTTCAATGTCTTTTTCTGTCTTTAACAAAAAATACTGCCACACAATCGAAATCACTCCTACTCCTTGCTACTTTGTTAGTGCACACTGTTGTTGGGATCGCATGGGATCAAAAAAAAACCCCAACTTATAACGTGTCGTAACGTGTTTGTAAGCTGAGAGCCTCCTAAAGAGTCAAACACAATCCATTCCAGCAGGATGTCAGAACCTAAATGTGTTAAAATTTGAAAACATCTCAGCATTGGAAATTTGAATTTGAATTAAATGACACTTTTTAATAACTCGTTAGGTAAGTTAGAGTTGCAAATCCTAAAGTACCCATTCAGGAACCCTTAATGTAAATGCTGGACTGTTCAAGTCTGTTGTTCTGAGCCATTGATTTTTGAATTCCAACAACAAAAGATAAAAAGACCATTTTCATATCTACCCCAAGTCTAAGATCCCTCAGACAGACAACAATTTAGGGTACGGAATATTTCAAGGCTGATGATGAGGGGACTGGCAATGAAATTGCAATACATGTTAATGTGGACTCTATATACAGTACCACTGCTAAAAGGCACCTTGCCTTGGTTCCTGTCGGTGGCAACTTATCGATAAGGACACCACTTAAGGTAATGGGGCAGGAACGGAGTGGCGGCCTTGTTATCACTGTCTGTCTCTTGAGCTCTCAGCGTGTGGTTAAGTAAGCTTAAATGAACGAAAGATATCTAGCCATCCCTTCCCTCCAGATGAATGCAGAAATCAACTTCAGACTGTCGGATTGAGACAGTCATTGGATAGGAATTCCAACAACAAAGTCCCAGTTTAATCTTAGCGTCTATGCCAGTTGGTAGAATCCAGTTCTGGGAAACTGCATTCTTTTTGCGTTACAGGCCAGTGGTTTGTTGTGGTTGTTACTATTCCTGGGTCGCCCCCTTATCCATGCTGGTCTATCAGAACTGCGCTATGCTGAAGTGCACTTGAGTCCCAAAGCCGGCTTCTCCCTGACTAGACAAGTACTTCACTCTGTGGATGTTTCTGAGTGCGTCTCAGGCATGTCCAAAATAATTGATAACTTTCCAGAAAGTTAACACAGGTAGTAATATGTAGGAACAATGTGTTCTGATTGAGCTGAAAGGTTGAAACGGGAAGTTCGAAACACTCAGCAGTGTAAAGTCAGCTAAACCGTTTACGTGTGACCTTATGCATGCGTTTATGTATGTCACGGCAGCTTGGACTTGTTAGACACACAAACACTTCATCTTTCTGAAGTCGCTGAAGGACAAAACAAGAGGCAGACAATGTAAACACACACCAATCAAAGAATGAATAATTATTTCTGCATGTGTAGCAGAAAAAGACTTATAGGTACAAACAAAGCAAAATGTGCTTAGTCATTCAGATCTCACGCCATGTACTCTATTATCCTGGCATTTTATACTTTATTGCATTTTTACAAACGATTACCAATTTCGGGTGAATGAGATAAGCTGTATGCAAAACAAAACGGCCTATTTTTGGAGAGCAAAAGCACAAATGTACGACGGCGTATTAGGGCCACATTAAAACAAACAATAATAATAAAATTGAGATTAAAAGTTATAATATTACCAGAAAAAAAGTCACAATGTTAGGAGTTTAAAAGTAATTTTCCAAGAAAAAAGTCGTAATATTACCTTTGACCAAGGCCAAAGGTCACACAAGTCCCCCGTGTTTATAGCTGTCTTAGGCAATGCCTGTTAAGATGGAGTATTAAAATCATCAGATTTCAGGAATGCAGTCGTGAATTTACGACAATAAAACAAACAGATTAGTTTGGTTTAGCATCATGATTTGCATCATCTCACCTGCCCTGGCCCCTCCACATAAAGCCTGTTTTATATTTACCGCATCCGGAGACGCGTAGAAAAAAATGGCGGACGAGCAGCTGAAATACAGAAATACCGGCATCTATATGACTCCAACTCGCAGAGAAAGCTCCGAGAGGAAAAAAGGGATGATGTGAAATACAAGATGCATCAACTATTGCGCAAGCAGCTTTGCATCTCAACTTCTATTAACTATCTAAC
The DNA here is from genome assembly GCA_024372805.1 of Oostethus manadensis. Classification (NCBI taxonomy): domain Eukaryota; kingdom Metazoa; phylum Chordata; class Actinopteri; order Syngnathiformes; family Syngnathidae; genus Oostethus; species Oostethus manadensis. Next base: position 155,776 of record QODF01000025.1, read on the forward strand.
TATTGAAAAGGACAAGTGGACCACCTTTTCTGTCGCAGCAGCAAATAAATACGCTACTACATACAGAAATGCCAAAAATGGTCCTATCTACCTAAATACTAATTCTATAATTTAAGTCAATAAGTATTGAAAACTGGATGAGGAAAAAACAAAAAGAGGATACAATTACACATTCTGTACACAAAGTACACAAAATCAAATGCACTGCAGTATATATTCATTCATTTTCTATGCCGCTAATCCTCATTAGAAAAAAAAATAAAAATAAAAAACATTAAAAAACACCATACCCGCACAATCAACAGAAATGTCATGTATTTTAAACATCTAATACCAGAGGTGGCCAACCACTGATATTGGTCTGTGGGCGGGCCCAAACTGTGTTGTGGGAAACATGCCATGATTAAAAAAATACACTTTAAAAAAACATTAAAAATAACTACATTTCATTTTACGTAAAACCATACACATTTTGAAAATTTGGGCCATTTGTCTTATTTTGAAAAATAATATAGATACAAACCCCATGTTTGTGTTGTTTGTTGCAAGTGGTGACCCGTCCCACTTTGTTTGATGTTTCTTCCACATTTTTCCCAGTAGGAAAACTCTTCAGTGCTGTTCTTGGCTGTTGTCTAATTATGATAAAACTGCTGCTGTGGCAACCTTTACACTGTTTGGCCACCTATGCAGTTATAAAGCCACATAAACATGCAAATGCATCCTCGCAGATTCATTTTTATTCCACTCCACAAAATTAATCCTATGTTTTTTCTGAAAGCCAAATTGAACTTGTGCGTTGTACTGCTTTCTTCTCTAGTTGGGGTTTACTAACCACTGGAGCACGATGAGAGAACCCATTTCTTCTTCAGTTAAATAAGAAAATAATGTGGCAGCTGGGTCAGGCAAGAGTACAGCGGTGGGAAAACTGAATATCCGCTTAAAGCAACAGGACTTTTACGGTATCTGAAGCACAAAGCAAGGTGGCCCTGCAAGCAATGGGGAAAGCGCACAGAGGGGACTGTGTGAAGTGGCCTGCGATGAAAAGGAAAAGGTGCAATGCGCAAGACTAGATTAGATCCAATGGATAAGACTAACAAAAGCGGAAGGGGGAAACGGCTAACAGGGGCCTATTTGTTCCGAAACGTATTCCCGATGGGTTGATGCTGCTGGAGAGAGGTAGAACAGAACAAAAAAGAGGAGGAGCTGGGGGGCTGTTCTGCCATGAAACACCTGCCGTCACTTAACCTCTTTCCTTCAATTTCTGCTTGAGCTGCTTCTTTCATCAACTCCTTTGACTCCCAAGGTTATGAACAAAGCCGAGGCTAAAACTCAAGCAAGTAGACGAAGACTGTGTGGTGCACACCTCTGAAAGCAACACAAAAAATTACATCTATTCGGTCACAATCAACCCACCAGCATGTTTCATGGAAACTGGTCTGGTAGCGTAATCCTACTGACCAACAGTGGGGCTGCTGTTCACCCAGTGGACGATTAGTCCAGCTGCTGCTCTGCTGAAACGCAAAATGCCACTCTAAGTTTGCTTTTCCGGTGCCTTTAAACCTGAAAGTCCAAAAATAACGAGGCATTAGACGGTGAACCATAATACCACCATTACACTTCCCAAACGGTTTCCCCCGCAAGTCCAGCACAGCCAAGCTGACACCCGCCCGTGTTGACTTACGGACAGTTCAGCCGAGCATTAACCAAGTACTCTGTGACAGATCATCCATGTCAGGCTTTTTTAGACCGACTGACTTTAAAAAGACCAGCGGTCCTCGTCACCCTTCTGCAGGCCTCCTTCCTTTTCTTCATCTCCGTTCTCTTTTGCTTGTCATCCTAGCACTATTTACTATTCTGTTCTAACTGCTCCTCACGTTAAGTGCGGGATCCTTTCTTGTCTAGCTTATGGCCCATTTTCCTATCTCCACTCTTTTGAACTTCCCTCCTCTGCTTTTATCTTTGCACTCATGGACGGCAACTAAACGTAGAGCCTGCAAAATAAAACCATATTTGCATAGCTTGTCTGTAAATCTAACCATCTCAGGGTTGCTGCAGACGTATAAACCGTATTAATGACCAACACACACACATAGATGTGTTTCTATTTAAACATTTGCCATTGAAATGATAGCCTGCTTGTGTCAATATCAACTGCGTGTAGTCAAACACATCATTTTCCGCTTGTGGCTCACCTGATCCGCTTTACAGACTCGTAGGACCAAGTTGGTAACTGGGACAGACATTTATGACAAGAAATGTGACTGCGACTGAGTGGGAGCAACTTTTACTTTCAAATGACAACAGCTGCCTGTCTTTCCTGGCCTTTTCAGTGCTGGCAAATATTAAAATAAGCCCAGATTACCTGACTGTAAAGCATTGTAACGCCAAGACAAACCAAGGTAACGAGTTCATTGAATTATAACAATATTTACCCAAACTTGGGGAAATCGGATCTCGGTTTACCCTCAGACTAAAATTAGAGCCTCACCGTTGTGAGCTCTGCCAACCAGTCAAGTTCCACTTCCCAACGACGTCACTCTGAATGCTGCAGACTACGGTCCATTTATAGACTTAAGGTAAATGCATTAACTACTCGCAAATGGATCACTACAAAAAAACCCAAACTTGATTCTGGTTGATAGTTATCGCATGCATGCATTTATGGAGTTCTGTCCGCTGCACGGGTGTTGCTTCTCTGCAGCTATGCTGGGGAAGACGTGTGTCTTGGTGGTCTGCTGGCACAAGACCGGACGGAAATGCATCAGATTTTGATTTGCATGGGATACTTTGTAGATCCCAGAAGGAGCATTTTCCTTTGATTTTCACACTCTACAGGGACATGAGCGGGCAAGCAGCTCTTGCATAGCTCTTGCATAGCTCTCCAAGGGCTAGTAGGCGTTCTTGATCTTTTTAAGAGATACTAAAAGGATGTCTACACTGGGCCCTTGATCAAATGGTTTTTCCTATGCATTACAGTGCACCTGAAGGACACATACAGTATATAATGTGTGCTCAAATTTAAATTAAAGTGTCTGAAGTAGTACGTATGGGTCGTCTGTTTAAAGTTAAACACACACCATTTTCAATTCTTCTGCAAATTTCTCAAATGTTTTATGAAAATAGGATTTTAGCCGTGGGCGCCACCGTGTAATTAGAATCTTGATTACATGACATCTTCATACGATTCTACTATGAGGTTGAACATGGAATCAGACCCCTCTGAATCAAATTGTCAAATACTCAATAACAACGCAAAGTTTTCATGGTTCCCCCTGTCATAACGTCCCCCCCAGTTTGAGAACCACTGCACTAAGCCAACACTATTTTGATCCTGTTATAGCTCTTGGGCACAGGGCAGGAGTGCATAACTTGTAGTTCACTACCAAAACACTAGGGGCAGTGTTTAGCTGAGATTGCGCAACCACAACTACTGTTGACTATCTAGTTAGGTTCCTGTGCAGCAGGAGTGACTGAAGTGACATCCAGATCTTTGATAAAGCTGGAACATCAGTCACTTTTTATTATACACGATCAAAAATCACTCATATTTTTATCATACTCATAACTATACTATATAACTATTGACCGTGTTCAATTTGCACCATTGCTTCTTTGTTTTGATAGACTTGTTGGTGCTTTTGCAGGGGGAAAAAAATTATGCACTAAAAAAAGCAGCCCGATCATAGTGAAGTTCACGTTGCTGTTGATGTGGGGTTAGAATTTTTCGTAGTTTCATGACAAGCTCAGCTGAAGGGTAGTGGAGCCAATCGGCGTCACTTACGTCAGTGATGTGATGCTGTGGAACAATGAACTTTTAATAGTATATTATAGTGTATAATAATAGAAGCGGCATAAAAAATGGATGGATGGCTAATAATAATAGTTACAATTTTCTGTCGACAAATCTATGAGCAACAATGTATTTACGTCCGTCTTACACAATCAAACCATTCTGTGACCCCCACCGTTTGGGTGATCTTTGGTGAGCTTTGGGTGAAGTTTGTGGATCCTCCACAATGGAAACACAGAAATGCAACTCTTACTTAAAATCAGTTTCCTTGAGTTATTTTAAAGTTGCAGTATCACAATGATGGGCTAGAAAGAACAGTTGATAAAACACAGAATCCTGAAGAGGTAGGGCTTCTTAGGTTATCCATTTCAAAAGGTGGGGCGACTACTGCTTGTACTGAGATGGATTGCCCACATGTTATGAAAGAAGTAGGACAGCAACATCTGCCTCCCGTGAGCCACACGAGAGATTGACAGCCAGAGAGAGTTGTTGATGGACGACGCCAGCGCTAAAGGCTGTTTTTAACAGAAAGTGAGATAACATATCACAGCTCTGTTTGGAAGGGATGTTCTCAGAGCTCTCCCTGGTGAAGCATGAGAGGAAAAGCCTAATTTTAACACATCTGTCGCTTAGCTCAAGCGACTTCTCCAAGTCATCTGTAAAAATGGAGGGTGTTGATTCTTACAATTCAAATGTTTTTGCAGCAGCTTGTACTGTAAAGTTCATGATTTGCTGATAGAGCGGGCAGCCTGAGATCTCAGGCAGTCATTTGAGACAAAAGCTGCTTTTCAGCTCTGGAGGTTGGTAATTCCCTTGGCTCACTTCAGATAGCTGAAAAATGTCAGGTGCGGGTTTTAAGTGCGGATTGGGAGAAGTTGGCGCTGCTCTTCCCATGTAGTTGCTTCTGCAGGGGTTGTGCAATCCCACTACACGTGTCCTTGTCTTCTTCTCCGGAGCTGATGGTAAGAACATCTAACTTGTATTTTTGGAGTGAGTGCAGGTGTTCAACTCGTACACTCTTGGACCATCTGAGGTCTAGTCCAGCAGAATGCAGTGACTGAAAGCCTCTGCATTCAATCCAAAGTCAGACTGATGACCTTGTGTGCGTGTGGGGTTGCTACGTTTGCTGATACTCTTCTAGTTACATTTGATATTCTTCTGGTGGGGTTGCGTATTGAAGAAAACAGAGCGCTGGCATCAGAATTGTATCGGGATCAGCAGATATCGGGATCGGTTTGGAAATGAAAAAAATAAAAACGTAGTTCGGTGCATCCCTAGGAGAAACAACGGGGAATATGCGAGTGTGAGACACGGAACTACTATAGCCCTGCCCCAGGTGACTTTTCCTGAGGGCAGCTGGAAGTATTTTTCCCCTCATTTAACAGGTCATGAAAGAAACCACAGGCTGCCAGATGTGACAGAGGGCACGCACCTTACACACACACTGTAAACACACACACACACACACACACACACAAAATCCTCACTCTCCTAGGGAACTCAATCTAACCTAGCGTTCGTAAGTGTGTGGCACCGATTTACTACATTCCAACATAAGTTCGAGGCAGATCTCTATCGGGGGTGAACGTCCATCTCATCAAAATGAATGTCAGATGAAATAGACGCAAAGTGAAGACATCAAAGCGGCTCACAGAGAACTGAATAAATCTGGACTTAAACTACATATAAACCCATTTTCATCTCACCTTCAACTTTAACCCCTAACGTGTATTTGTACCGTCTGCATTCAAACCGTATTTGTGTTCATTTGTTCCTCAGAAATACACTGCAGCACACCCCCAGCAATGACACTACCTTGTACCTCAAGCTCACCGCTGACCTAAATAGCCCTTTTTTCATTCCCCACCTATCACCCCTGTGCAAAACTGCTGGATGCTAATTACTTTCACATTACAGAACAGCCCAGTGATCTTGGTGGCTTTCCAAGACCACCTACACCGGGACTCGGGGAGTGCACATTTGCAACGCATACCAGCAATCACACTTGATCTGCTTTAATGTGCAAGCCCAAATCGAGGGAAAACATGCTGGATGGCATCCACCACGTAACGAGGAGGGAGACTTGGGTGCTCTGGTCTTGCTTGGCCTTTGAATTCTAGCTTTTATTCTTACTCAACATGAGAAGTGCTTCTGTCGTGTTAGGAGTCATAGGACACATTGATGGAATTACTACTAGTATTACTTTGTCTTGCTGCATTTTCTTCGGGCAGAAGCACCGTTTAATACATTTTTCCATGCTATTTAAACTGTCCTCTCAACATAAAAAATTGTTATGTCATGTCTTACTTTCTACAACAGTTTTCCATAAAGCTAAATTTTCCAAGCAAACCACTGAGTAATGAGGAAGGATGTTTGATAACATCTACTCTGTCATCATTCTCTGGGCTGCGGTTACAATGAAAAAAAAGTACTTTCAATTGTTGTAAAAAGGCAAAGACAGTACGACTACTAAGCTGGGGAACTAAGGGGACAGATTTCACAACACCAAATTTTGGCAAGGGTACATTTTCTGGTCCTCACAATTTAGTACTTGGCAAAGACTATACTCAATTACGATTGACATGTTTTGCTTTGGACACCAGCGTGCAACCGAGAAAGAAGCAGCCATAAAATATACAGAGTGACTGTACTGTATGTGCAAGCATATTCTTACAGCCTGTACATTTCTTGGTACTCGAGTGCCTCCTAAGTCCATGTTTCAGTTGCCACATGGGTTGGATGAAAGACTAAGGTAATGAGCTCTTGTGGGCGAAGCTTAGCACCACTAAGGCAACCACGTAGAGGTTAAGCAAACAGCCTGTGGGATCACGCGGGCCTAAGCCTCTTATATACAACCCTGTGAGAAGAAGATCATTGACTTTTGATAAAAGAGTGAAGGTTAACGGTTGTCAAAAATAGAGGGACCGACAGTACTCAACCAGTAATTAAGCCTTGTTAACACCATGACTCCATAACATAACAGTCGGAAAATGCCCTCCAAGCATATAATTATGTATTCAATCCATCCTCTACATATTAAATTAGATAATTCCAGTAGATCCTCATATATTCTCGATAAAGCATTCGTGGCCATGCATATTCCCAGACATCTTAAAGTATACACATATATGCAGTATATAAGGTATACAGTCATACCTCGCCACATTGCTGGTCAAATTTTGCTTCTTCACTATATCACAGTTTTTCAAAAACATATCAATTAATAATTTGGTGACTGAATATAATTTTGCAATAAATTGCAATTTTGAAATTAAGACTAAATTACAAACTGCCAAGCAAAAAAAGGCTAATTGAATTCATATACAAATATAAGGCATTCAAAAGACACATTCAAAGACGTGATGCTATGTAGTGGGGATATCTCTTCCACCACCCGGATGAAGAAGAACATGCAATACCACCAAGCAGACATGTCCACAATGTACCGTGGTGAAGTTAATTTCACGTTGGACGCTGGCTATTTAGCTAAGGAGCTACAGTGGGAGCTTCGCCTCCCTGTGCCCTGACTCCTCTGTCATGGTGCGGGGAGCTCGCTCAGGAAGTGCCGCTCTCTAACTGCTGGTTGTAACTAAGGACCATCAATAAATTACTATTGCATTGAAGAGAGTTTGTCAAAAAGAGATATATTCTAAATAGCACCACAAACTTATTTCTAACCTTCTCAAATGACTAGTCCTACCCTAAAAGTGCATGTGTGGGTTTTCTCCGGGTACTCCAGTTTCCCTCCACATTCCAAACAAATGCATGTTAGGTTAATTGGCGACTCCAAATTGTCCAAAGGTATGAATGTGAGTGTGAATGTTTGTCTTTGTTTGTCTATATGTGCCCTGCAATCAGGCCAATGTGTACACCGCCTCTCGCCCAAAGGCAGCTGCGATAGGCTCCAGCATACCCGCAACCCTACTGAGGATAAAGATGGATGGATGGAAGTACTGTTCTTTTCATTAGGGACCTCACACACAGAGGTTTGTTATAAAAGCCAAACAATATTGTTGCTCATGCTGTGTAAAAAATAAAAAAAAGTACATTCAGCAATACTTTGCATACATTCTTTTTAATGCTTTTAAGAGCTATTTTAATAATTCAATTCCGCAAATTCCTTTTTTTCTGACAAGTTTATTGTTAAAAAAAATTGAATTGGCAAGACCATTAATAAAATTGGATCGGATGGTAAAAAAATGTGGATAGGGACATCTCTACAATGTAGTATTGTACAATAAATGAATACCCACTTTTATTTTGCGTTTCTCTCCAAAAATGGTCTTTTTTTTGGAGAGAACCCATCATCTCGTTCACCATAAGCCAGTATTCATTTTACATTTGTGTTTATGAAACATAAAAATGTGTGGAGAATGTGTAAAAAAATGCTGACGTGGAATTAGAGAAATGCCTGCATTATCTTTCCCTGCTAGCCTGGGAGCACCTAGTGCAGCCACGTACCATCACTAGGCGTTACGATGGCGATGGAGGCAGCCCTTGCATGTTGGCCTCATAGTCAGGAGATCAGGGTTCAAATCTCCGTTGGGCATCTCTGTGTGAATTTTGCATGTTCTCCCCGTGTGTGGGTTTTCTCCGGGTACTCCAGTTTCCTCCCACATTCCAAAAACATGTATGTTAGGTTAATTGGCGACTCTAAATTGTCCATTAGAGTGTGAGTGTGAATGGTTGTATGTCTGCCCTGCGATTGGCTGGCGACCAGTCCAGGGTGTACCCCGCCTCCCGCTCAAAGTCAGCTGGGGTAGGCTCCAGCGTACCAGCGGCCCTAATGAGGATAAGCGGTATAGAAAATGGATGGATGGATGGAGGCAGCCTCACAGAAGAACACGGTGGTCTTGGTAGCGTGACGACCAGACTAAAGGCTAGCCCGTCCTCCGATTACATCTACTCTCCCACTGATTGCCTTTCATGATCATTCATGAGGGTTTAAAATGTGTCATTTATGTTTTTTTCATCTACTGTACAGTATTTGCGGCGGTTAATTTCAAGCACCTTGCAGGAATACCAAAAACATACTTTCTTCTTGGCTACTGTATTTCAATGAGTCTGTTTGTAAGTAAGTGACAGTTGATTTCATCCTGATGTCCTTCAGTATGTTTTGGCCGAGCCAAGCATATCAAAGCCCTCTGTCATATCAATCATTTCACCCCTTCTACAAAAATGTGGATTAATTTTTGGTACTCGATGGACCTCTTCCTCTTTCCCCTCCAATGGTCCCCATCTCCTGCTGTGAATTGCAGGGCAAAAAAAGATTCATTTCCTGACCAGTTCTCAGACAGCCTCTGAGAGAGCCTGGAGTTGGGGGGTATTCTGGACAGACAGAGTCAAAAATATAGAGAGACAGGAAAACAAGAGTGAGGTGTAAGAGGCCTGTTGGTCTGTGGGAGACAACCGCACCGGTCGGTAAACTTAAACTCCGACTGGTTCCAAGTCAGTGTCAGTGTTCTCTTGATGAACATCCACAGGGACATTAAATAACCAGTCAGAGTGGATATACTGCATAAAAAAACAGAGAGGCTGATTTAAGTCAATTTTCCCTCGACATTCCCCTTCTAGGGATTTTTCATCGCATTCAGACACAGCAATTCAGCAGAAAGTGGTTTTCAGGGTGCCAAGGAATAAATGTAAAAGTTGCAGGTCAGGGGTATTGCAACTGATGAAATTGCTTTAAGATCCCCCTTTACGTTCTACACAGTAAAGGGACAAGATAATAGAATGCAACAACACATATCCCCCTTATGGTTATTTCATCTCCTTCCATAAGCACTCTGGCAGATGTCACCACAAAACCCCACAGCTATTCAACACAAGACTCCCTCAAACAGTCGACAAACCTCCAGTTAACTAATCTGGACAGAGTTCCACAATGTGCTGGTCTTTCCTTGAACTTGTGCTCTTCTATAATTAAACCAACATAGTGGACAGTTAGGTGACGGACTTTGAAAGCATTGAAAAAAAGGTGCTGTATGGAGAAACCATCAAGTGGGTTGTGGAGGCCAAGAGGATTCTGTGGAAAGCTGACTTTGCCAAAATTGTAGGTGGTGTCGAGCAGGGCATAATCTGCAGCTCGTCACAACATACAGTGGCTCTTATACTGTAGATTTTTGGCAGCCATCACAGGGGATGAATAACAAAAATAAGGGAAACACGGCACATGTACAGTACGTCAGGCACTCGAGTCTATTTTGTGTGAATGACTGAGTTATGTGGCAACAATGTGGTAAAGCCAGGCAGCACGCTGATGGAGTGGTTTAGTTAAACAAACAAGAATGGACATTTACATTCAGGCAGAAGCAAATATACAGTAAATATCTAGATTAGGACATTAAATAACACAAATTCTACCTTTCACTCTCTCTCTGCAGGTGTCAAAGTCAAATTTAAGACTTTTCAAAGATGGTGCATACAATTTAAGACCAATTTCACAGTCATACTGGCATGCATAATAATATATAAATAATAATGCATAAAAGTCAGGATAGTGGCACACAATCAACACACTACCTGGATGTGCACCAAAAATTCTGACCAGGCTGTGCGGATCCTTTACGTAACGGCGTCATCAAAAATCAAACCACTTTTGAGCGGGACTGAAGCTTATGCATTTGTTTTAGGGCTGCAACTAATGATTATTTTCTGAATTGATTAACATAAGCTTGATGTTTCAATTAATTGAACAATAGGTTAGGCCAGGGGATCCAAAGTTCAGTCGGATGTTTTTTTTACCGGCCCGTGGCACATTCTAAAAATAATTTAACAAGAAAAGTAAAAAAAAAAACAACAACAAAAATCGAACTGCAATTTTACAATGAAGTCAATATTTTCTTTTGAAAAGTTGTATTCTAATGAGACAAAAGTCGCAATTTTACAGGCATAAACTCATTTGAGAAAAAATGTCATTTTAGAGAGTTGAAATATAAAAGTTATTTACTTAAAAAATTGTAATATTACAAAAGATAATGATAAAATAACATAATATTATAAAATATGTAACACATAATACAGTAATTTCTGGGCAAAAAGTTATAATCTTATGGGAATAGAGTCAAAATAGCATGGGAAAGAGTCGTAATATTACAGAACAACGTTTAGGACGTTTTTTTTACATATTTGCAAATGTAAAAAAAACAACAAGGAGGGCACAGACCAAAGTTCATACTAATCATACGCTTTGTCAGATACACAAATGCAGTTCTTTCTTGAACTATATGTATAACTTCTTAACATATCTACACGTGTTGATTTACAATGATCCGAGCGGCCTTGAGTTCTGTGACTTTTCAGTATGTGGACCATGGCGGAAAAAGTTAGTACAACCCGGCTCTAGGCACACCAAGCCAGTATGAACCAAACACAGTTCGTGCTTTGTATGGAGCATATCAGAAAAGAGGCAAAATGTCTTACTAATTACTTTCTTCCAAATCTGACATGTGTGAGTATCTTGTTTTGCCCAAAACACAAAGGCAATATGTCTGCTTTCATTTTTTTTTATTTCAACTGAGGACATTTACAAATTTGAGAGGCATTTACATTTAAAATTAAAAAAAGGAATAATTCATTGCCAGAAAAATTTTAATTAATTGGATAATTGAATAATCAATCAATGAAACTGAATCAATTAAGTTAATTCAAATAAAAGTACAATTTACCAAATTGTAGAGCACCACACACACCTGATGGCCAAACCTCTAAATGTAAAACAGCTCAAAAGAGAGTGGGTGATAATAAACAGAAATTTCTGGTTAGATTCCCTATATGCCACACTACACATGTAGTAATAGGCAGACTTGCCTATATTAAACAATGCAACTAATTTTAAGTAGCTGTGTCCATAAAACTTCCACAAAATGTGAATAAAAATCTCATTACAAGAATTTACATTCCATAACAAAGAAGGCGGGTCATTGTACAGTATGAGAACATGAGCCTTGTGCAAATCACTGCACGTGCACATAAATCTCCCTGTGCAATGTCTGGTTTATTTACACAGAGCACATATATACACAGATCTAATAGGGTCACTCTAGGGTTAATTCAAATGGCTCACAATTACACGCTTTTTCAAAGTTCAATTTCCTACAGCCCAAACTGCTCAAAACCCTGACATGGTGACTTTGTAGGGTATACATGCAGCCTATTCTACACATGAATTATAGGACAAATAGATATAGGACACAAAAGTGTTCCTAGAAAACTGCTTATTATTAATGGGATGAATTGTTGTTTCTACGACAACAACATCCCACCAGACAAAAAGGGCCAAGTAAGACGTAAGATGTAACATATGCTTTTGTGCCAGAGTTGTGCCACTGAGTTACAATGTCTTTCTTGCTACAAAACATATGTGTGATAACTTAGTTGACTTGGAAATGAGCTTTAATTAATCAGTCAGGTTCCATGGGTCTTGAAAACACTCTCGGAAAGACAAATATTTAGAATGGAATCCAGCCAGAGTGATAACCATTTTTATACAAATATTTTTTGGTCAGTGATGCCCACAGAATCTGTGAGTGTAGTGTTGTAGAAAGACCTAATTGAGGCTGAAGGGAACTCAGTCTCCCAGTTTGCAGTTTGGGTTTCCTTAGTCCTTAATGCAATGCAAACATGGTTTAAAAGATTTACTCTGACATATATAGGGGATTTAAAACATCAGGTTTTATCCTACCCTATTAAATGAAATGTAGTCGGATCTACACCCATCGGGCTGGGACGCAGCTAGCAATGGTGGACACTAACAAAGGTGTAATTTGATAAAATTGCAATGAAGCACGGCCTCAAGGAGCCCAGTATTCCCTGACGAACTCCACATTTAACTACCCCAATTCATCACTGGTAATTGATATGCAATATGTGTGGCCTATTCCATTAGCCTTACTAAAGACTCACTTTGTCGCCAGCATGCTTTTAGACATAAAGCCGGCCTTAGTGAGTAACATCAGTAAAGAATGGTTTCAATTAGAACAGCATAAACGAGAATGTCATATTTGCTGCAAGTGTAGGTTAGTCTAAATGACTTACGCGCTGAATCAAAACATATTAAAGGCAAGAAAAATAATACATTTTCATTTGAAACAATATTTTATTCAATATATACATTGCAAAATATCATGCAATATAAATATATGCATTATATATTAAATATATAAGCATTTTCACTAACAACACTTGCACTTCTAATTTTGTGCCTTCACTCTATAGCAGTTTTTCTAAAATATATTCATTTTATTCAAATTGTATTTAATTACATTTTTTTTTATTAAATTAATATTTAGAAAAATTTATAATTTGATTATTATAAATAATATAATAATTTTAATATTTTGTATTATTTTTTTATCGTATTAAAAATACATATTGATTTCTCTTGGAGGTTAATAAAGTGTGTATCTATAAATAATAAATCATGCCATCTCGTGGTTGAATACGACCTATCAACCACAAATATGCATATTTAAGCAAAATATACGTATTTTTTGCCTAAATTATCATTAGTCATGAATTAATTATGTTCAATATTTCCAGTTAATTTATATAAAATGGTAATTTACATGAAATATCACAAAAAAATGTTTTTAAGTGTGCAGGAATAGGGGAGAAAAGATTTACGTCAAATGTCTGAAGGGGTACGCGACTGTGAAAAGTTTAGGAACCACTGATGTATTCTTAGTTTGCTAGTTTGAGATGTAGTATTCTATGCTGTCAGTAGGTGTCAGTAATGTTACTCTAATGTTCCGTGAGACACACAAGTATCAGACATGATCGCTGGAGCAACAGGTAATTTTTGTAGGTTTTATCTTACAAAAGGCACAATAATCTCTAACGGGTTCTGTTGCAGGCCTGAACCCGTGACGTTACTACCTGCCCACACCACCGGAACATTTATAGAAACAATTATGTCTTAAATGTCTTATTTTCTGTTAATATGTCTACTATATTGGGTATATTAGGGTTACCAGTGTAAAAGTAACTATAGGGGTATTAGGTCATGTCAGAGGGCTCAAATTATGTCAGAATGTTAAAGGGAAGAGATGCTCTTACTCTGAAATTATTTTATTTATAAATGAGGACTCCTACTTTGTGGAAATTCACTTGTCATGGTCGGGTCTGGAACCAATTCACAACAGAATAAAGACAAAATATATATTTTTGGAGTATAACTGAAGTGATGCAACGTGATTGCCCATGACAATTTAAAAAAAAAAAAGCGCAATTAGGCCTGTCGCCGTAACAAATTTTGCTGGACCATAACTGTCTTACAAATTATTGTTGAAAATCAACATTATTGACATTTTTTTAAAACAATTTTTCATTAATTATGCGGAAGAAGGCTTCGCTCAACCTGACGAAGTCCTCGTCTTCCTTGTCACTTCGTTGGAACAAATATGACAGATCGGTTTGTCGGTGTTGGGGGGTAATGCGGGGTTGCCATGGTAACAACAGACAAACTATTCTCCTGCAAGTCAGTGTAGCATCAACACAATATTGAAGCTGATATTTTAAGGTCAAAAAGTACACATTGCGGCTTCCAACCTGATGTTCAGTGGTTTGATTTGCCTGAGATGTTTTTCTCTGGAACAGACTGACCTCCTAGGCAGAGAGCAAATTGCAGGAAAAGGTTTTCATGCTTGGCTAGATTTTACAGTGTATAGTGGTAAAAACGTCATCAAACGTCTCCAGCAAGGATCAGAGGGAAGTGTGTTTAGCCAGTGATGGTTCGCCTGCGTTGCCAAAAGCACTGTTACCACTAAAAAATAAACGCACTCCACACAATCCAATTTCAGGGAGTCAGAGAAGTTTTCTGCCAATATTACATGCACGCTGGAAATCAAGTCAAGTTCAGAGGAGTCACGTTAAGCCCCGGCTTGGCATGGCGTAGATCAATAAAAAAAGAAAAGCCTCAATCTCTCTCCTACAAGATTCCAATACCAGCCGAGCATAGTGTCAGGACATTCCAGCCAACAAGTCGGTGGAGAAGATGTGGAACCGTTACTGGACTCACACATCATAAGGAAACTCCATATCCAGTGAATTCCACATCACACAGGGGAAAGAGAAACACTAAACACAGGCTATGCGATACATTCGGACAGAAATGTTCTGCATACTTGAAGGAGACTTCAAGCAAACATTAACATACAAAGAGTCTATCCTTTGTAGCAGCGAACCGCACCGACATAGAGCAGACACAAGCTCTTGGTGCTTTCCGGACTACATTTTGCAAACACAAGATCAGAACTGCTTGCTGACTCCCTCAACTTAACTCAGACAGGCAAGAGGTACAGATTCCTGGAAATAAACCCGTCGCTAACAAGTGCTGATGGCTGCTAATAAAAGCTAAATGGCTGCAGAATTTCAAAGTGGTTGCCTAGCAACAATGTCAACCACACAGCAAAATGATGCTGGCTCCAGAAATACGGATTCAAAAACAGAACTAGGGTCAGTCTGGCTGTCGGGCGAGGGGGACTAACTGTGATTTATAATGTCTTATTATTGCTTATCATGCCTACTATGTTAGGTAATGCGGGTATAAAGGTGACTATAGAGGTGTTATTTCATGTTTACAGGACTCTAGTAATGTTAAATAAACATTTTAGAAGGTCATAAACTGGTTACCTATGCTTTTACTACAAAAATATTCCTTTTAGTAATATTACTTCACGGAAATTCACTTGTCACGGTCGCGTCTGGACCAAATTGACCGCAATCAACAAGGGACAATTGTAAACACATTTTAGAAACACATTTTCAATTCATTAAGAAGCAATTACAGGCATAAAGTAAAGTATTGCACACATAGCGTGTGCTGGTACTTGTCAAGGCATCTTCCTGCTGGAAAGTTTTGAGTGAATTAACCTGTGAAACGGCCCCCTCTGCTACATTCACAGCTGCCACTTTGTATTTAGGTTACTATTTAAAAACCTAAACATTTACAATTTAAGAGTGTAGAAAATAAAATATGCAGGAGAGTGAATGCCAAACCACAAATAAGCATGCCTCTACTTTACTTGAAATGCAAAGCTTTTTCAATATAGTGAATACCTGCACATTTGGGATTCAGCATTCAAAGTCCCACAAATTCACAGATTTTTGGAGAGTATGTAGATTTTTTTTGCCAGAAACACAGTTGCTTATACATATTTCCTTCACCGTCTCTAGAATTGCTTTTGAGATGGAGACAGACCTACACTAGCCTAACGACCATAAAGGCTAGACCGTGACTCCTGTTCCATCAGTCATCGTATCATTCATTAATAGATAGGAATTATAACGTTTTCTCATTTCAAATGTGTTTAATGTGTGAGTCATATTGAATAAAGATGGGGAGGGTTCTGTAGATGAATCTAATAATCACAACAGTCATTGCAAATGTTGATCCAAAATCAGAGAAGGTCAAAGTCAAGAAAGCAGGAGGGTTTGGAGGAAGAGGGGGAGCAAGCCGTGTGTCAAAAATAGATACAAACATGTTGTGGCACACTATAAAAGACAAATACTGTATACACAGTTCCCTCGCTACAACGCGGTTCACCGCTCACGGACACGCTATTTCGCAGGTTTTTTTATACAGCGTAAAAACGTGCATTGTCTTCTGCATCCTGATTGGCTCAGGGAGAACCCACGTGTTATGTCTGCGTCCTGATTGGCTAAAGGAGAACTCATGTGTTGTGTCTGCACAACAATACTTTGCGGATTTCACTTACTTTGGGCCATTTTTGTTGTAACTTATACCCCACGATAAACAAGGGAACACTGTAAATATAAAACTTTCTTAAGCATATCAATAACTTGAGTATTTTCACCATTTGCTGCTCCCTGATAATCACCCCCACGAACTGCAGGGATCTACAGTATTACATGTCAGGCAGTAAAGAAAGTAAGCGATAAAAAAACTGTCTTCAAAAGCATCTTTTTAATATTTTTGGTTTGCATACTATACTGTATACTGTCATTCGCTGCGTTGCAATCCTTTAATGACCACCTAAAACTGGAAGTCACTTGGTAGAGCAGCTGATCGGAACTCGTTAGAAGCATGACAGGGCTCCCAGTTTTTGACGTGCATGTAAACAACACTCTTTATGTCTGTAAACACATCAGATGACACAGAGCAGCACACAGACACATCTCAGTAGCAAAGACCAGCTCTAATACATTAGCGCCCCCTCCTCTAAATGTGTAGTGCCTTTTGTGTCAACATTGCACACTGCAAGTGGGACAGCTGGGCCAAACATGATCTATTGGCTTCATGAGTGTTATTAAACAGCCTAATGCAATTCCAAACAGACTTCACATGGGGTCTTGGGCTCTGCAGCGGACCTTTTACCTTCTCGAATACCCCACGTCAGGAACATGTACACAATTTATGTAGTCGGAAAACATTGTCGTCAATTTATTTTTACAGGCTTGTCACAGATTATTACTTTGTAGCTCAAGGGCAAAGATTGATTGATGGAATGAGCCATTTGTGTGCCATGTGGCAGACACAGTTGAATACAATATTCTTCCACTTTTTAACTGAAACCTGATCTATTTAATTTTCTTTAAATGCTTGAAAAGGTTTGTAAAGAACCAGCAAAATGGGGGTGCAGTGAGCACATCAGCCTCACAACCCAGGGGTTCTGGGTGGGAATTTTATGTGGATGGTCCACAGGTGTGAATGTGAACGGTTGTTTGTCTATACGCATCAAGGTTCCTCTCAGGATTTTTTTGAAGCTGCAGTGGTGGGCTGCAGGGCAGGGCGGACTGCTGCTGCTGTGTCGTGCCGTTGCTGCAATTGTTTTATGTTTACGTCATGTTTATGTTTTGGAAGAAATTTCTTTATTAGCTGATTTAATGTTTCTCACCAACCAGAAGAACATGAAGTGGGAATATTGCAAAACTGTTTTTTGTAGTATTATAATAATTGAAGCATTTGTACTATTTGACACAAACTTATATTTTAATTTGATTTGATAAAAGATTAGGCGGTACCTGTTCGCCCTCGCTCCTAAACACATTATTATAGGACTGTCCATGAATGAAGCTTGCTGCTCCAACTCCCACTCCAGTAGATGGCATCCCAACTTTGCTTCTTAACATACTTTATAAATACCTGGGCTGCCAGAGAATCAGAAGAGGTGGCAGGAAGGATCAGTGTTGCCACCTAAGTGTGCAATGTCGCTATAGCAAGTACTGTATTTAGAAAAAGCAAGCACAACAACTTTTCCACGCCAAATTATGCAAACTTGATCCCATTTTCAACATTTTATGATTTTTTAAAACATTTTCCTGATGGATAGAGGTCTGGATTGCTGCACGTGAAAAGCTACTTAAATCATCAAAAGGTTCTCAGATTGACTCTTGGCTACTTGCAAGTCATGTTGCCAGCTTGTATGTTAAAAGTTTATATTCATCACTTTATACTCATTCATTCATTCCTTTTCTATACCGCCTTTCCTCATTAGGGTCGCAGGAATGCTGGAGCCTATCCCCGCTGGCTTTGGGGGACAGGCGGGGTACACCCTGGACTGGTCGCCAGTCAATCACAGGGCACATATAGTAAAACAAACAATCACACTCACATTCATACCGATGGACAATTTAGAGTCACCAATTAACCTAACATGCATGTTTTTGGAATGTGGGAGGAAACCGGAGCACCCGGAGAAAACCCACGCACGCACGGGGAGAACATGCAAACGCCACACAGAGATGCCCGACGGAGATTCGAACCCTGAACCTCCTGACTGTGAGGCCAGTGTGCTACCCACTCATTCACCGTGCAGCTCACTTTACACGAAACACATCAAAACCAATAAACTTGAATTCTGTAAAAGCATTTACCATTGCAATTGGAATGTCCAAAAAATTGCAGATGCAATTGCAATGGCTTTATTAAAGTAAGATATTTTTATGGCACTCTTATTTTGTCACCACTATTAGACAGGATGTGCACCGCTCTTATTTTGACGAATGGAAAAACGAAATCTAATGTGTGTTGAAAATGTGTTTTGACTATAACTAAGTGAGATAGCTATCGAGTGCCTCTTGAAGCCGTGGCTGTTGTCTCACAACTGGCACAAAGGTCAGCGGCCAACCCAAAACGCTGGCTTACATTATCAAGCACTAAAGCAAAACTCACGCTGGCAAACTCAAACTCATGTTGATGTGTAGTTACTGTATATATAGACACACGTAAAACAGATTGCAGGAGATTATTTTTTATCGGTCGAGATTACTATTGCAACAACACATCATCAGTAGGGTAAAACTAACCTGTCTCACGACGGTCTAAACCCAGCTCACGGTCCCGGCTACAGTCCCCATGCTGCTTAAAGTGCCGAATCAGGAAGTAATGAAATAGATGCTACTATCACAAGTTTTTATGCGGCAATCGTGTTTTGATCTGACAAATCTTAGGTAACTTTGATCAAATATAGAATTACTACACCTTCTGCTTGGACATTAGTACATCGCTAGCTGTTCGACGCCGATTGAAAAAACAGCCACACGTCGTGACCGAGTGATGCTGGGGACACCCAGGTAGTTTGGATTGCAAGGTTTTTTGTGTGTGCGTAAAGCACTTAATGTGTAGGCTTTTTTTTCCTACCTCACACACTGCCACGTTCATGATACATGTATTGTCATTCACAGCAGCGTTGTATTAATTCACACTCTGATTGGCTTGTAACTTCCCTGTTCTCGTGAAACAGCTTTTCTGTAAAGAAAAAATATTATCCCGGTATAATCTTGCAGGCTCTTGTGACACAAGATCTTGTGACACTCAAACTAACAACGTTTCACACTCACCCCTACGGACAATCTAGCAAGTTTTTCAAATGTGCCTGCAGAAAACCCACACAGGCGCAGCGAAAACATGCAACCTCCACACAGAGAGTTCCCAACAGATATTTAAACCCAGATCTCCTGACAATGAGGCAGACGTGCAAACCACCACTCCACCGAGCTGTCTATTCAGAACTTAAATGACAACAATGTTGCAGGGGTCATCGATCTAGATGATGTTTACAATTTGGTGTAAACTAGAGTTGCCCTTCAACGAGTGTCATTCTAAAATGCTTTCTAGCAGTGCTTCTCAAATAGTAGGGCGGGCCCCCTTGCAGGGGGGCACAGTGAACTGTCACAATTGGCGAGAGAGGCAAGCAGTCAGACTCAGCAGGCAATTTTACTCATGAATATGCTTCACTGCTCTCCATTTGATTGTATTTTGCTAGTATCAATTTTGAGTTCAGTCTGTACAGCAAGAATAAATACATTTAGTATATCAAATTGGGGGGCACAAGAACATTTCTATCCCCCAGTGGCAAAATGACAGAAAAAAAATTGAGATGCACTGCTCTGTAGTGATTGAATGGCATTTTTGATTGACTATTGACTTGTGTTTTGAAACATTATGAGCGGCTTTAACACTCAGGCCACTGACGCAGTGACACTTCGGTGAACTGTGACCGAAGGCCCGACAGCAGCAAGTTGAAAGAAAGCCGCGCCGTTTGCGTCATGTGCCCTCAGTCACTTTCACAGAACCAACACTGCAGCCAGCGGGCTCTCATCACAGACTACTGCACTCATCTTCTCACATGCCGAGGCGCCATGTTTCTCTTTTCCCATTACAGTGTGGTCAACACACAAAACATCTTCATCTGCAAACACAGGGAAGCATTTTCCCGGCAAGTGAACACAAGATTAAGTTTGACGCTGCCAGAGCTCTAGTTTGACATCCGCAACACCGCAGCAAAGTTGTGTTCTTACTCTGAATCATAGCCCAGCGTATGAACGGTAGGTGAGAGAGAGTAGATTGAAATGGAGCCATACGGTGGCCTTTTATTCCCCCAAACAAGGACAAAAAATGGTAAAACATTAGGTACACTGGCTGTATCTAATGACCATACGTCATGGCCTGCCAAAAACAATAAACATGCATAAATACGGACTGCCACAGACGATGCTGTGGTGTTGTTTGGCTTAAACTCAAATCCCCAAAACATTAAATGTGCAAACATGTATGAGATCCAATGTTTCCCATAAAGTCATTTATTAGCAATGGCCCGCCATGAATAAATGTGGTTTATGCGCTACCTTTTTTTTAGTATTATATACGAGACTTGGTCGTGCATCTTTTCATCAATGTAGTAAGTTACTACATTCATTCATTCATTTTCTATAGCGCTTAACCTCACTAGGGCCACGGGGATGCTGGAGCCTATCCCAGCAGACCCCGGGCGAGAGGCGGGGCACACCCTGGACTGGTCGCCAGTCAAACGCAGATGCTACATGTACATTATAATTTACATCACAGGATGGTTTACATTACAGCCCAGGAAACATCATGAACGTTTTTTGGTTTTTTATCTGACTGACTTGGAGCGAGAGGCGAGGTACACTCTGGGCTGGTCGCCAGTCAACATGCAGCCTCTATTTCAACGAATATCCCTTATGTATAGAGACCCGGAGAAGAACCGCTGCTCCTCCGCATTGAGAGGAGCCAGATGAGGTGGCTCGGGCATCTGGTTAGGATGCACCCCGGACGCCACCCCTGGGGAGGTGTTCAGGGCACGTCCAACCGGTAGGAGGCCTCGGGGAAGACCCGGGACACGCTGGAGAGACTATGTCTTACAGCTGCCCGGGGAACGCCTCGGCATCCGCCGGAAAGAGCTGGACGGAGTGGCCGAGGAGAGGGACGTCTGGGCTTCCCTGCTTACGCTGCCGCCCCCGCGACCCGACCTCGGATAAGCGGAACAAAGTGGATGGATGGATCCTTTATGTAGCGGTTCTCAGATAAGGGCAACAGCATCCCTGGGGACACATGAAGGCCCTCCATGGGGGACTTGCAATATATGTGAATTTGCATTTAAAAACAAATCTCCCAAATGGGCACTTTAAGTTGATAATTAATTCATGTTTTCTCATAAGTATTTGTTTGAAATGTATTCTTATTTCCAAACTTTTCGATTCAATTTCTTTGCACTCTACACATGAAAACCACAACAGACAACCAACCAAAAGCCCATATGAGCAAGCACTTGGCGACAGAGGCAAGGAAAAACTCCCTCTGGGGAAGAAACACTGGACAGAACCCAGGCTCAGAACCCAGGGGTGGCTGTCTGCCTCAACCGGTTGGGTTGCGGCAGAAGCTGGAAGTCTTAGACAAGGAACATAAAGAAATGTCTCTGATACATATCAGCGAATGAAGGTGGGTTTGGACTTGACTTAAATAAAACATATTACAGATGAGCAATTTCCATCTTTTTTTTTTTCCTAACCAAAAACGTGTTTCTTTGGATAGCAGGTACATGGACGGAAATAAATATTCCACAGGGTTTACTGAAAAAAAGCTGGAGAACCCCTTTCCTAATATCCTGGCAGATAGTGAGGTCATACTGGCAACTACATCAACAGTCAAGCCAGGCGGCAAGGACGAGTACCCCGCCTCCCGCTCAAAGTCAGCTGGGGTAGGCTCCAGCGTACCAGCGGCCCTAATGAGGATAAGCGGTATAGAAAATGGATGGATGGATGGAGGCAGCCTCACAGAAGAACACGGTGGTCTTGGTAGCGTGACGACCAGACTAAAGGCTAGCCCGTCCTCCGATTACATCTACTCTCCCACTGATTGCCTTTCATGATCATTCATGAGGGTTTAAAATGTGTCATTTATGTTTTTTTCTTCTACTGTACAGTATTTGCGGCGGTTAATTTCAAGCACCTTGCAGGAATACCAAAAACATACTTTCTTCTTGGCTACTGTATTTCAATGAGTCTGTTTGTAAGTAAGTGACAGTTGATTTCATCCTGATGTCCTTCAGTATGTTTTGGCCGAGCCAAGCATATCAAAGCCCTCTGTCATATCAATCATTTCACCCCTTCTACAAAAATGTGGATTAATTTTTGGTACTCGATGGACCTCTTCCTCTTTCCCCTCCAATGGTCCCCATCTCCTGCTGTGAATTGCAGGGCAAAAAAAGATTCATTTCCTGACCAGTTCTCAGACAGCCTCTGAGAGAGCCTGGAGTTGGGGGGTATTCTGGACAGACAGAGTCAAAAATATAGAGAGACAGGAAAACAAGAGTGAGGTGTAAGAGGCCTGTTGGTCTGTGGGAGACAACCGCACCGGTCGGTAAACTTAAACTCCGACTGGTTCCAAGTCAGTGTCAGTGTTCTCTTGATGAACATCCACAGGGACATTAAATAACCAGTCAGAGTGGATATACTGCATAAAAAAACAGAGAGGCTGATTTAAGTCAATTTTCCCTCGACATTCCCCTTCTAGGGATTTTTCATCGCATTCAGACACAGCAATTCAGCAGAAAGTGGTTTTCAGGGTGCCAAGGAATAAATGTAAAAGTTGCAGGTCAGGGGTATTGCAACTGATGAAATTGCTTTAAGATCCCCCTTTACGTTCTACACAGTAAAGGGACAAGATAATAGAATGCAACAACACATATCCCCCTTATGGTTATTTCATCTCCTTCCATAAGCACTCTGGCAGATGTCACCACAAAACCCCACAGCTATTCAACACAAGACTCCCTCAAACAGTCGACAAACCTCCAGTTAACTAATCTGGACAGAGTTCCACAATGTGCTGGTCTTTCCTTGAACTTGTGCTCTTCTATAATTAAACCAACATAGTGGACAGTTAGGTGACGGACTTTGAAAGCATTGAAAAAAAGGTGCTGTATGGAGAAACCATCAAGTGGGTTGTGGAGGCCAAGAGGATTCTGTGGAAAGCTGACTTTGCCAAAATTGTAGGTGGTGTCGAGCAGGGCATAATCTGCAGCTCGTCACAACATACAGTGGCTCTTATACTGTAGATTTTTGGCAGCCATCACAGGGGATGAATAACAAAAATAAGGGAAACACGGCACATGTACAGTACGTCAGGCACTCGAGTCTATTTTGTGTGAATGACTGAGTTATGTGGCAACAATGTGGTAAAGCCAGGCAGCACGCTGATGGAGTGGTTTAGTTAAACAAACAAGAATGGACATTTACATTCAGGCAGAAGCAAATATACAGTAAATATCTAGATTAGGACATTAAATAACACAAATTCTACCTTTCACTCTCTCTCTGCAGGTGTCAAAGTCAAAATTAAGACTTTTCAAAGATGGTGCATACAATTTAAGACCAATTTCACAGTCATACTGGCATGCATAATAATATATAAATAATAATGCATAAAAGTCAGGATAGTGGCACACAATCAACACACTACCTGGATGTGCACCAAAAATTCTGACCAGGCTGTGCGGATCCTTTACGTTACGGCGTCATCAAAAATCAAACCCCTTTTGAGCGGGACTGAAGCTTATGCATTTGTTTTAGGGCTGCAACTAATGATTATTTTCTGAATTGATTAACATAAACTTGATGTTTCAATTAATTGAACAATAGGTTAGGCCAGGGGATCCAAAGTTCAGTCGGATGTTTTTTTGACCGGCTCGTGGCACATTCTAAAAATAATTTAACAAGAAAAGTAAAAAAAAAAACAACAACAAAAATCGAACTGCAATTTTACAATGAAGTCAATATTTTCTTTTGAAAAGTTGTATTCTAATGAGACAAAAGTCGCAATTTTACAGGCATAAACTCATTTGAGACAAAATGTCATTTTAGAGAGTTGAAATATAAAAGTTATTTACTTAAAAAATTGTAATATTACAAAAGATAATGATAAAATAACATAATATTATAAAATATGTAACACATAATACAGTAATTTCTGGGCAAAAAGTTATAATCTTATGGGAATAGAGTCAAAATAGCATGGGAAAGAGTCGTAATATTACAGAACAACGTTTAGGACGTTTTTTTTACATATTTGCAAATGTAAAAAAAACAACAAGGAGGGCACAGACCAAAGTTCATACTAATCATACGCTTTGTCAGATACACAAATGCAGTTCTTTCTTGAACTATATGTATAACTTCTTAACATATCTACACGTGTTGATTTACAATGATCCGAGCGGCCTTGAGTTCTGTGACTTTTCAGTATGTGGACCATGGCGGAAAAAGTTAGTACAACCCGGCTCTAGGCACACCAAGCCAGTATGAACCAAACACAGTTCGTGCTTTGTATGGAGCATATCAGAAAAGAGGCAAAATGTCTTACTAATTACTTTCTTCCAAATCTGACATGTGTGAGTATCTTGTTTTGCCCAAAACACAAAGGCAATATGTCTGCTTTCATTTTTTTTTTTTTCAACTGAGGACATTTACAAATTTGAGAGGCATTTACATTTAAAATTAAAAAAAGGAATAATTCATTGCCAGAAAAATTTTAATTAATTGGATAATTGAATAATCAATCAATGAAACTGAATCAATTAAGTTAATTCAAATAAAAGTACAATTTACCAAATTGTAGAGCACCACACACACCTGATGGCCAAACCTCTAAATGTAAAACAGCTCAAAAGAGAGTGGGTGATAATAAACAGAAATTTCTGGTTAGATTCCCTATATGCCACACTACACATGTAGTAATAGGCAGACTTGCCTATATTAAACAATGCAACTAATTTTAAGTAGCTGTGTCCATAAAACTTCCACAAAATGTGAATAAAAATCTCATTACAAGAATTTACATTCCATAACAAAGAAGGCGGGTCATTGTACAGTATGAGAACATGAGCCTTGTGCAAATCACTGCACGTGCACATAAATCTCCCTGTGCAATGTCTGGTTTATTTACACAGAGCACATATATACACAGATCTAATAGGGTCACTCTAGGGTTAATTCAAATGGCTCACAATTACACGCTTTTTCAAAGTTCAATTTCCTACAGCCCAAACTGCTCAAAACCCTGACATGGTGACTTTGTAGGGTATACATGCAGCCTATTCTACACATGAATTATAGGACGAATAGATATAGGACACAAAAGTGTTCCTAGAAAACTGCTTATTATTAATGGGATGAATTGTTGTTTCTACGACAACAACATCCCACCAGACAAAAAGGGCCAAGTAAGACGTAAGATGTAACATATGCTTTTTATGCCAGAGTTGTGCCACTGAGTTACAATGTCATTCTTGCTACAAAACATATGTGTGATAACTTAGTTGACTTGGAAATGAGCTTTAATTAATCAGTCAGGTTCCATGGGTCTTGAAAACACTCTCGGAAAGACAAATATTTAGAATGGAATCCAGCCAGAGTGATAACCATTTTTATACAAATATTTTTTGGTCAGTGATGCCCACAGAATCTGTGAGTGTAGTGTTGTAGAAAGACCTAATTGAGGCTGAAGGGAACTCAGTCTCCCAGTTTGCAGTTTGGGTTTCCTTAGTCCTTAATGCAATGCAAACATGGTTTAAAAGATTTACTCTGACATATATAGGGGATTTAAAACATCAGGTTTTATCCTACCCTATTAAATGAAATGTAGTCGGATCTACACCCATCGGGCTGGGACGCAGCTAGCAATGGTGGACACTAACAAAGGTGTAATTTGATAAAATTGCAATGAAGCACGGCCTCAAGGAGCCCAGTATTCCCTGACGAACTCCACATTTAACTACCCCAATTCATCACTGGTAATTGATATGCAATATGTGTGGCCTATTCCATTAGCCTTACTAAAGACTCACTTTGTCGCCAGCATGCTTTTAGACATAAAGCCGGCCTTAGTGAGTAACATCAGTAAAGAATGGTTTCAATTAGAACAGCATAAACGAGAATGTCATATTTGCTGCAAGTGTAGGTTAGTCTAAATGACTTACGCGCTGAATCAAAACATATTAAAGGCAAGAAAAATAATACTTTTTCATTTGAAACAATATTTTATTCAATATATACATTGCAAAATATCATGCAATATAAATATATGCATTATATATTAAATATATAAGCATTTTCACTAACAACACTTGCACTTCTAATTTTGTGCCTTCACTCTATAGCAGTTTTTCTAAAATATATTCATTTTATTCAAATTGTATTTAATTACATTTTTTTTATTAAATTAATATTTAGAAAAATTTATAATTGTTTATTATTTACATCGTATTAAAAATACATATTGATTTCTCTTGGAGGTTAATAAAGTGTGTATCTATAAATAATAAATCATGCCATTTCGTGGTTGAATACGACCTATCAACCACAAATATGCATATTTAAGCAAAATATACGTATTTTTTGCCTAAATTATCATTAGTCATGAATTAATTATGTTCAATATTTCCAGTTAATTTATATAAAATGGTAATTTACATGAAATATCACATAAAAATGTTTTTAAGTGTGCAGGAATAGGGGAAAAAAGATTTACGTCAAATGTCTGAAGGGGTACGCGACTGTGAAAAGTTTAGGAACCACTGACGTATTCTTAGTTTGCTAGTTTGAGATGTAGTATTCTATGCTGTCAGTAGGTGTCAGTAATGTTACTCTAATGTTCCGTGAGACACACAAGTATCAGACATGATCGCTGGAACAACAGGTAATTTTTGTAGGTTTTATTTTACAAAAGGCACAATAATCTCTAACGGGTTCTGTTGCAGGCCTGAACCCGTGACGTCACTTCCTGCCCACACCACCGGAACATTTATAGAAACAATTATGTCTTAAATGTCTTATTTTCTGTTAATATGTCTACTATATTGGGTATATTAGGGTTACCAGTGGAAAAGTAACTATAGGGGTATTAGGTCATGTCAGAGGGCTCAAATTATGTCAGAATGTTAAAGGGAAGAGATGCTCTTACTCTGAAATTATTTTATTTATAAATGAGGACTCCTACTTTGTGGAAATTCACTTGTCATGGTCGGGTCTGGAACCAATTCACAACAGAATAAAGACAAAATATATATTTTTGGAGTATAACTGAAGTGATGCAACGTGATTGCCCATGACAATTTAAAAAAAAAAAAGCGCAATTAGGCCTGTCGCCGTAACAAATTTTGCTGGACCATAACTGTCTTACAAATTATTGTTGAAAATCAACATTATTGAAATTTTTTTAAAACAATTTTTCATTAATTATGCGGAAGAAGGCTTCGCTCAACCTGTCAAAGTCCTCGTCTTCCTTGTCACTTCGTTGGAACAAATATGACAGATCGGTTTGTCGGTGTTGGGGGGTAATGCGGGGTTGCCATGGTAACAACAGACAAACTATTCTCCTGCAAGTCAGTGTAGCATCAACACAATATTGAAGCTGATATTTTAAGGTCAAAAAGTACACATTGCGGCTTCCAACCTGATGTTCAGTGGTTTGATTTGCCTGAGATGTTTTTCTCTGGAACAGACTGACCTCCTAGGCAGAGAGCAAATTGCAGGAAAAGGTTTTCATGCTTGGCTAGATTTTACAGTGTATAGTGGTAAAAACGTCATCAAACGTCTCCAGCAAGGATCAGAGGGAAGTGTGTTTAGCCAGTGATGGTTCGCCTGCGTTGCCAAAAGCACTGTTACCACTAAAAAATAAACGCACTCCACACAATCCAATTTCAGGGAGTCAGAGAAGTTTTCTGCCAATATTACATGCACGCTGGAAATCAAGTCAAGTTCTGAGGAGTCACGTTAAGCCCCGGCTTGGCATGGCGTAGATCAATAAAAAAAGAAAAGCCTCAATCTCTCTCCTACAAGATTCCAATACCAGCCGAGCATAGTGTCAGGACATTCCAGCCAACAAGTCGGTGGAGAAGATGTGGAACCTTTACTGGACTCACACATCATAAGGAAACTCCATATCCAGTGAATTCCACATCACACAGGGGAAATAGAAACACTAAACACAGGCTATGCGATACATTCGGACAGAAATGTTCTGCATACTTGAAGGAGACTTCAAGCAAACATTAACATACAAAGAGTCTATCCTTTGTAGCAGCGAACCGCACCGACATAGAGCAGACACAAGCTCTTGGTGCTTTCCGGACTACATTTTGCAAACACAAGATCAGAACTACTTGCTGACTCCCTCAACTTAACTCAGACAGGCGAGAGGTACAGATTCCTGGAAATAAACTCGTCGCTAACAAGTGCTGATGGCTGCTAATAAAAGCTAAATGGCTGCAGAATTTCAAAGTGGTTGCCTAGCAACAATGTCAACCACACAGCAAAATGATGCTGGCTCCAGAAATACGGATTCAAAAACAGAACTAGGGTCAGTCTGGCTGTCGGGCGAGGGGGACTAACTGTGATTTATAATGTCTTATTATTGCTTATCATGCCTACTATGTTGAGTATTGCGGGTATAAAGGTGACTATAGGGGTGTTATTTCATGTTTACAGGACTCTAGTAATGTTAAATAAACATTTTAGAAGGTCATAAACTGGTTGCCTATGCTTTTACTACAAAAATATTCCTTTTAGTAATATTACTTCACGGAAATTCACTTGTCACGGTCGCGTCTGGACCAAATTGACCGCGATCAACAAGGGACAATTGTAAACACATTTTAGAAACACATTTTCAATTCATTAAGAAGCAATTACAGGCATAAAGTAAAGTATTGCACACATAGCGTGTGCTGGTACTTGTCAAGGCATCTTCCTGCTGGAAAGTTTTGAGTGAATTAACCTGTGAGACGGCCCCCTCTGCTACATTCACAGCTGCCACTTTGTATTTAGGTTACTATTTAAAAACCTAAACATTTACAATTTAAGAGTGTAGAAAATAAAATATGCAGGAGAGTGAATGCCAAACCACAAATAAGCATGCCTCTACTTTACTTGAAATGCAAAGCTTTTTCAATATAGTGAATATCTGCACATTTGGGATTCAGCATTCAAGGTCCCACAAATTCACAGATTTTTGGAGAGTATGTAGATTTTTTTTGCCAGAAACACAGTTGCTTATACATATTTCCTTCACCGTCTCTAGAATTGCTTTTGAGATGGAGACAGACCTACACTAGCCTAACGACCATAACGGCTAGACCGTGACTCCTGTTCCATCAGTCATCGTATCATTCATTAATAGATAGGAATTATAACGTTTTCTCATTTCAAATGTGTTTAATGTGTGAGTCATATTGAATAAAGATGGGGAGGGTTCTGTAGATGAATCTAATAATCACAACAGTCATTGCAAATGTTGATCCAAAATCAGAGAAGGTCAAAGTCAAGAAAGCAGGAGGGTTTGGAGGAAGAGGGGGAGCAAGCCGTGTGTCAAAAATAGATACAAACATGTTGTGGCACACTATAAAAGACAAATACTGTATACACAGTTCCCTCGCTACAACGCGGTTCACCGCTCACGGACACGCTATTTCGCAGGTTTTTTTATACAGCGTAAAAACGTGCATTGTCTTCTGCATCCTGATTGGCTCAGGGAGAACCCACGTGTTATGTCTGCGTCCTGATTGGCTAAAGGAGAACTCATGTGTTGTGTCTGCACAACAATACTTTGCGGATTTCACTTACTTTGGGCCATTTTTGTTGTAACTTATACCCCACGATAAACAAGGGA